>JANTPZ010093146.1:0-24477 GCA_025593235.1 Vachellia pachyceras | reverse complement strand
CATACATACATACATACATACATACATACATACATACATACATACATACATACATACATACATACATACATACATACATACATACATACATATCATTCTCGGGCGATGAAAAAGAAATCAAAGCATGCCATAAAAGGGGAGTGATCAAACGTGTGAGAATAAAAGCAAACTAAGCCATCTTATTATGAGTTAATTAGAAAGAGTGACAATATATATGAGAAGGGTTTTAATTTTCTATACTTTTCTCCAAAGCCATAGTCATTACATTTACAATAAAAATGAGAACAAAATAATATAATCTGATCTTAATTTTGTGATATAGTTTGAATATTGTTAGATTTAATTATACTGAATATGGCTTTTTAAATGTGATTTTTTGCCATCTATAAAGTTGATCAATCTCCCGACATTATATAAAGTTCATTTGAGTACTTTATCTAACCACCGTTACATATAATTATTTTTATATATGTTTATGTAGAAAAATTGAGAAAAAAATATTATCCCTTTCAATCTGATCACCGCCAAGGGCACTAAGTAAAGGAATCATGGTGTTTCACAGAGCTGATGAAGTTGAAGAGACATGCATTCGCATATTTCGGAGAATGTTTTCCACAAATATAAAAAATGATGATGAGAGCCTCAAAGATTTAGACCTCCATGACCCACCCATTCATTTTCCCCTTTTCCTTCCTCCCGTTTTACCCTCAAAGGAAATATTTTGTGCTATCAATATAATTTTTTTAAATATCATATGATATCTGGTGTACTTTTTTATATTTTATTACTAGGTATTTGAGCAACCGATTAATTCACAGCAGTTAAAGTTTCATGGCTGTTTATCCATGTGAGTATTGGTGTATCCTAAAGGCATGTTGTCATTATAATTAATTAAGTAATAAGCCCCATCTATTTCATTTTAATAATAATAATTAATTGTATGTACGTGTGTGTGTGTAGTTAGTTTATGTGAGGAGTTATTTAAAACTTCCTCAAAATGGATAATTTAAGTGATAAACTGATGGGTCTATATTTATACTCGCACTTCTGTAATTCTATGTTTTTACTTGACTTCCTTATTCTATCAATTCACTTAATGAATGTAAATATCTATTAGAAGGGAAAAAATATTCAATGATGGTAATATACGATATTGGGTAATTTGATGGGAAGTTTAACTTTTGCCAAGAGGTAAAAAAACCAGTGGCGGAGCCACGTTGGGGTGAGGGTGGGCAATTGCCCCCCTCAATTTTTCGGGGTATATGTAAATACTTGTTAGATTTTTATTTTGCACCCACTGATTTTTAATATTTGAACCCACTCAAATTATTTACACTTGTAAACTTGTTGTCATTGTTTGAAATTAAAAAATTGCCCCCACTGGTCCAGGGTCCTGGCTCCGCCACTGAAAAAAACAATACATTGATCTGGCAAAGAAAAAACAACTGTCGTTAGATATACATTGGGAAATTCTTTAAGATATATCAAATTATTAATTATATAAGAAAATTCAATATATTCAACAAAAAGTATAGGCTTTGGCAATTACGCTAAGTAATTTATTTTCTAAGGTAATTGTTTATATTAAGTGAAGAATGGTATTGCTCGAAGAAGGAAAGGTTATATAGATTGGAAGACTATATAATGTGTTGAAGGTCAGCTGACTTGGAATTTAGTTACTTTTCAATTAGGTAAATCATACGTTTTCTTGTTCTTAAAAATTACAAAAATGCAATTACTTTTGCAAAAATGCAGAATTTTTAACATCTCTGTTTGTTAAACTGACGTAGGTTTAGTAATTGGGCAATATTATTAGCTTAACATACTTGATTGAAATCACCTATTCTCAATATTTAGGAAAAATATATATAATGATGTATGCATCAAGCCCTTTTTATATTTACAAGTAGAGAAAGAAAGACTTTTTCAATCTCTAACAGTCATATTATTAATTTTTTTAGATGAATGTATAATTTTATCCTTCATTGATATGATATCTTTATTTTCTAGACACTAATAGGGACACTTTATCATATAATTAACACCATATAAACATTAATCCATCAAAATAACTGCTAGGTGAATAATAAATATTCAAAATATTTAACATGCAATATAAGTTTTATTATTCAGAAATCATAAAATAATACAACTCTGTTTATTCTCCTGCAATTCACAAATAATCCACCACCTAGTTTAATAATTAAGTTCATATCATCTTAATTAATAAATGGAGAAATTCAGTTGATTAAATATTAAATAACAAGACTGACAAATGGGACTAATCTTTTTCTTTTTCTTATTCCCCCTTCTTTAATGTAAGTTTCATGGATTCCTAGATCTAGTGGAGAGTTCTTTATGGCTTCTCCCATCCTTGAGGTTGTGTATATAACTGCAAATGTTATAGACAAACGCATATATACACAAGAGGATTCTAGGGTTTAGATGCTATATGGATATAACATTTAAATATAATGCTTCTTTAATTTATATGCATGTTACTACTAATAATCAGTGGGCAACTTCTCTAAACGGTGGGCGGCTATTTTTAACTCAAGCTCAATTATGCTACAAAAAGACAATACAAGACTCACCAGCTTTCTGGTCTCTTGCTTCTTTGTGTATAGAAACTTGAGGATCTAGTTTATTTAGTTATTATGGAAAGTTTTAGGTCCAATCTTTAATGTTTTATGATATAATTCGGTGAACTAATAGACTGTAAAAGAGATATATAAATAATAGAAACAGATCATATTTTTAATGTCAGGCGCACAGAAACATCACAGTACCTACGAGCGTTCCGAGGCTCAATTATTTTCATTTAGTTTTGCTATGAATAATTCATACATATGAATTATGATTTTATTTTATATACACCCGAATTCAATTAATAATATATAAAATAATCTTGGTTCTAGAAGAAGTGTTTTACAACTTCAACATGAAGTCTCAAACCAATTTGAGTCTTATAGTCTTATAGATGCAGAAAGCGTTTATTGGGAGAGCAGAAAGCGTTTATTGGGAGAGCTACTCCCAATTGAATCCAACAATACTCGAATCTTACACAATCAGATAGTTATTTATAAAAACATATAATATAGAAGTACATCTAGTCAAAATTAATATAATTCAGATGAGATTTTTATAAATAATATATGTATGTATGTAACCAATCATAGAATCAGAATATGGGTGTAAGTGCTTTAAATATATGATTGTGTAGCAGAAGAGTGCACACAGCACATGTGGGAGCAGAATGAGTAGTAGAACCGAAAGTAGTGCATGGCCATATAATTAATATATATATATATATATATATATGTAGTTGTATTAATTATTATTTATGAAATTAATCTGGATCTTGTTCTCAATTCCATGAATTGTTCTTTTTGCTTCATCATTATTTCGATAATAATATTATAATTTATGCTTTGACCATTGGTGGCCCTTTCAACCATTCATAACAGGAACTGTGTTCATGAATCAGGAACGTAAATACGTAATAACGTGACAGTGAAGCCACCAATACATATCTATCTTCTGACTTTGTAATGAACTTATTTTCCCCACACTTTTTTAGACTCTTCAATGCATTTAGCATATATTATAATGTATTACAAATGCATATTAAGAAGTCTTAGTTTTTTTTCTTTGGTAGGGGGTGTCCACTTCATTGTGTTCTTATAAAGCAACACATCATGCATGTGTGTGGACTTACGAACTTAGAAATGTGTAACAGTGTAAATGCAACTAAATAATAGTTTTTTTTATGAGTTTCACATAACTTGTTGGTTCGACTGTGTTCTTGATTATTGTACTATTTAATTAATGAGTTGGAGATTAATTATATGCGATTCGTAAAAAGATATTATCATATGAATAACTTTAGAAGATTCAGTTTGTCATGCAAAAATAATATAACACGATATCGAGAGTCACAATACGTAGAACCGAAAATATAAAATATAAAACAAATAAAGGGAAAATAAAAAGAAAAAAGATGAAGATTGTGTGATAATATTTGGGGGGTAATAATAGGGAATATTAGATTACGTGTGTGTGTATCAAGGTTTCATATCTTGATTATCTACTGATTAGTAATAATGAGGTGGACATTATATGTTATTCTTAAGAATATATTATCACATCAATAACTTCAGAAAATCTAGTTTAAATTTGTCGGCAAACTATTATAATATAGATATAAATAAAGCTCTCTTGATATAATCCCACTTCAATTTTTAAACACCCCAAAAGACAAATCCTAAAGGTTCAATCAAACTTAAGAGTCTGGATATTTAAAAGGGAAAAAAAAAACATACTCTCTTACAATGGCTAACTATTATATATTTCTTTTATCTGACCTGCACGAATAATCTACAACTTTGTTATGGATAGTTTGGTGCTTGGGGGTTACAGAAAATTATATATAGAAGATGCAGTTAAAAAATTTGATCATGTTCTGTAAGTGTTTTTTAATTAATACTTATTTTGAACCCAAATAGAATAATTAGATAATTAATTTACATATCTTAAAAAATTAGTTTAGTCATTTATAATAACTATGCATTGATTTTCCTAAAATAGTCATTTAATCATTACTCCCATTGCCTCCTCTGATATATCGAATCAATCTTATAAGAAAATATATTAAATCAATATAAATGGTTTTGAAAAAATATAAATTTAAAAGGACAAATAGGTTGAGGCATAGTAGTACATTTAAAATAAAAACAAACTCCTTAATCAACCGTACTAGATATTACATTTATAATCATATATATAATTATATATGATACCTTCTCAATTCTCATGGATCATTTTCAAAGGCCTTGAAAGTTTGTGCTCTAGTTCATTTTGAGACTAGCTTTTCCACTAAGACTTTGTTTTATTACTTAATTATAATGCTTAAATTGGAGACTTCACTAATTAAAGAGGTTTGAATCCTTTAAAGCTCAAATCAAACCCCATAGTACACTTAGTTATTGAAAAATAGAGAAATTTTGTGGTGGATTTAATAGCACTCGCAATTGCACCCCACAAGGTTTCGTTAAACTTCTCTTCATCGATCATTTCTCAAGCTAACTATATAATACATCCATGCATGCATCTACGTACACTATTTTCTATTTTTCTCATTTTATTACGTCATGCAATTATAAATTACATTTTCTTATTGAAACACAAGTATTTGTCTACTTATTGTATTGGATGATATGTTATGCAATGCGCACATAATAACGTTTCGGTCCAATAATTCCATGAATATGTATATATGAATTAATTAAGTTGACCTATTAAAAATTTATAATTTAAATATACCTCAATGTCACAAGTATATATATTACATTATTGTGTTGTTTTTGTATTGCTTTTGAAATATTCCATTGAGTTTTGACGAAGTGCCTCGGAAAAATCAAACTTAAGCAGCATAAAAAAATAGGACATTTCACTATAAAGTTTTAAGAGATAAATATAATCATTGAAAAGTCTCTCAAATTCTGCACAAAAATGTGTTATTACGTACAATTAATTTACTGTGGGATTTTTTATGATTTTTCTTTTAAAAAATATCGCACAAACATGTATCATCTAAACTTTCTTTAACAGTACAAATAGTGCTCGAAATTCGATTATAATTTATATATTCATTTTGAAGAATCTGAGAGAGGTGTTGTGTGTGACTGGAAGTCATATGTAGCTATAGGTTTGTCTTGTAGTAATCATCTTGTCTTTTGGAATCTAATTTTTTGTGTTAAGTACAAAGCAGTGGTTTCCCATCATTAATTCAAAGGATCGAATATATTCGCATTTTTCAAAGGTGTGATTGATAATGAAGCTAGCCAGCCCGCCTGATAGATTATGAAATATCAATCTTAGAAAAACATGGAAAATTATATTATTTGTTTTTGACACAAAAATATATAAGAGAACCGAATAGTATTTTTAGTATAATTAGTCCTCCTTTAATTTTAGACATCGATGTGACATAATGAGATATCACTATCGACCTCATAGAAGGGAATATAATCGACCTGCAACATTAGGTAAAGATTATTTTCGTTAGAAAGTAGAAAATTCTATGGCTTTAAACATCACCTTCGAATTATTAGTTTGCAATGGAATTAAATGAATTGAACGGAAAGAAAAGACATTATAAAGAAATATGTCGTACATATATATCCCAGGAGAGTATCTGTTTTGAGCTTGTTTGGTAGAGCTTTCGGAAAAGTCAAATGCACATTTAACAGTATTTTTTTTGTAAAATAAGATAATTTCCTTCACATATTTACCTCGACTTGTGTAAAAGTACTTCTCTACCGCGTTCCCAAACGGTCATTTTATCTTTTAGGGTAAATTTGTGCTGTTTCCATTCCAAGAATTTATGGCGGCTATTAATTCTGTAAATGGTATTCATTTTAATCTGTGTCAATTTTATAACATAAATTTATTAATTTTTTAAAAATTGTATAATAATATGCAGTATATCCAAAATCAAATTCTAACATTATATTAAGTTAAATTAAGGATAGCTCTCCCCATTTAATACTTTATCTATAAGATAAATTTTAAAAAATAATTTATGAAAAGTTTTTTTTTTTTCAATCCTACTCTAATAACTCCCTTAGTCTCAAATGATAACTTTTTGTAACAATCACAATTATTTTAATAAATTAAAATTAATATGTCCATATGAGGATATTGTATCAATATTTAAAATTAATGTCGGCATTTTTCGTTTACCATATTTGAATTAAAGGAATAAAACTACTACGTAAAATTAGTGAACTAAAGTAGAAATTTATGTAAAGTTAAAGAATTGAAGTTGCACTTTTACCTTTAAAAGATATATCTCATTTGTAATTTTATCCGAAAACATTAGAGTATTCTTTTCATATGTGGATTTTTCATATATATATATATATATATAAGACAATAAAACTCGAAACAGAAAAGTAAGGGTGTGTTGATAGATAAAGTTTCAGGCAAGCGGAATATAGTTGTGTGTGTGTGTGTACACAATAATCAAATTGTGCAGAAACACACTTTTGGTTACTATATTACTATGACAAGAGACAAAATATAGTTTTCTCCCATCAAATCTATTCATAGATTACTTCGCTTTTTTTTTTTTTTGCCATGGTATCCATTGATTACTTTGCTAATTCCCATGTTCATGATATAATATCACATGTTTACAGTACTTCTCAAATCGTCATTGTTATTTATATAATTTAATCATATCGGAGGTGATGACTATTTGCCTTGGGGAACGGTGGTGTGGTAGACAATGGCTTCGTTTGGGTTTCCGTTAGGAACCCCATTTTGACCCCCAAAACCCATTTTCACGCAAGCCGAGACAAAATTCCTCTCACATAAAGTACCTAGGAATCTGTGTCCGTTTTCTCACGGGTTTCCAAACGAAACCAATGTTGTTATTATTGCATCAAATAATGTTGTTGTTCCTTTTTATCACTGCATCTGTAACTTCTTTATTATTACGAGGTAGATAATGTTTGTGTTTAAGAATCTACGGGGAGAAAGAAGTTTATGAATTTCGAGAAAAATTTATGGAATTCAAAAAGAATTTCTGGATTTCGAGATTTTTTTACGAATTTCAAGATGTTTTTACAGATTTCAAGAGACATTTTATCTTTTCTTACATGTACCGTTGGGGGAATATTTTTTAAACATGCATAATATCACATCAAATAATGCAGTCACGCCCTCATATGTCCAAGAAAATATCATGAACAGAATAGCCTCTGATCAAGTTATTAAGATAATTAAAACTGATGCTGAGACAAGTATAGTAGACATACATATATGAAATATCTCTCTGCGAGGATAATTTTCCCCTGGACCAGACTGCAAGGATAGATATATTATAAGTTAAAATTCGATGATCAAAACTATAATTTTCATCTACATACATTCATTTATTAGTATATATTTAAAAATACTACCCTTTTCTCTTATATGAAAATACGTAATATTTGATTTACATAAATGGAAAACTTCTGAACAACCTCTCATTATAAAATTTGTTAGTTAAACATGCCTGAAATTTGTTTAAAACCCCACATATAAATCTTCTTCAATTTGATTATCACTAGTATAAATTGAAAGCACAATCTTAAAAAAAACTGGCTTATTTGGAAGGGAGAGTTCATTGACTTATACGTCACGTCGCACTTGTTAAGCTTCCCAATGTAGGGTTCATAATGTTGCAATGAGTGTAAGCTATTGAAAGAACTACATCCTAAAGTCAATGTCCCAGTGACTCCATCTACATGTATCCTTTTTTTAGTTGGTAGATTCTTAATGAGAGCGCCATTGTAACAAGTACATAAATATTTTTAGAAGAACCGTATCCAAAAAATTAATTGTTAGAGTTGGAGAATCCAATACTTTATATAAAGGCATCTTTTTTCAAAAAAACGTACCAAATGCAAAACTCATGACATTCAATGTGTAGGACCAATCTTTAAATATATACAAAATAGAAGACATTTGCATATAGTTACAAACATATATATGTTGCACACAGTTGAGTCTACAAATACCTATAGACAATGAATTTTAACTATACGGGGTGATTTTTCAGCAATTTTTCCCAAATAAAATGTCCTAATTAACCACATGAATTTAAACCCTACTAATTATGTCGGATTTACGGTATAACGTTTTTTCTTTACATAAATTTATAGTGAGCATAATATAAAAAGTTGTCACACCCAGAAAGAAGGGAGAATTACCCTCAGGTCCCAAGTAAGAGAATTAAATACAAAATGGTCCCAAACAGTAGCATTAAATACAAAATAGTCCCAAAGATTTACAAAATTACAAAATGATCCCAAAGCTGCTGAGGTTGTAAATGAAAGCTGCTTAGGTTGTAAATGAAGGCTGTTGAGATTGTCAATGACAAACAACCTTTAACAACCTCAGCAGCCTTCATTTACAACCTCAGCAGCTATTCCTGGGACATTATGGTAATTTTGTAAATCTTAAGGACCATTTTGTATTTAATGATAATGTTTGTGATTATTTTGTATTTAATTCTCTTATTTGGGATATGAGGATAATTCTCCCCAGAAAGAATTAAGTACCTTGTTCAAACTCTATAATGCCCAAAACCAATGACCCGATATATAATACTAGATGTCAAATAGTGATACCCAAGAAAATTGGCAAATCGCTACACACCTAAACAGAAGGCGGGTTGGTGTGAATTTTGAAACAGCTGCTATAGTATTCCATGTTACAGCTCGCACCTACACACACACACACACTATTTTTCTATTGCTTATAGTGAAAGAAAGCCTCCTCCATTGGTACATGCATGCACTTGATTTGGTCCATGCAATGCAAGCACTACGTGTACAATTTAAAGTATAAACACGTGACATTAAAGAATATGAGCCAAGCTAGCTAACTTGACTTGGTTTTTCCTTCGTTGATTTGCAGACTCATGAAAATTAAATTTGAGGTTTAATTTCTACGAACAAATTATTATGTTCACAACATTTATATACCAGAAGCAATATTGAGTTGAGTTGGCAAAAAAGAAGAAGAATCAATATTCAGTTGATCTGCCTTGGACATACAAAACTTGAAGGAAAGGGACGTGACATGTGCATGTGTGAGTCACTGTGAATAATGAGCTTCTCACTGTAGGAAAGAACCAATCCTCTGTGTACCACCACTCACAAGTCTTGTAATAATTACAAAGATTATTTTAATATTATATTTACCTGCGAAATCGACCCATCTTATAACTTTGGAAAGAATGCATGCATATGCTAGTTTTCTTTAGTTTTTTAATATATATATATATATTCTCTCCAAACAATAATTAAGTGGTGGATCGATTGACACATCATATAATAGAAAGAGAAAATGACTCTTAAATTGAGGGTCATGGCCCTTAAAATTTTAAACTTGTTTAGATAATTTTCATATCATCAGCTAGCACATCATTTTATCAACTGAATGTGATGTGATATATAAATGACAATGAACCCCTCAAGTTCTCTTTGGGTTTGTTTGATGGAGTGTTTAAAAAAAAATCAAACACACGTTCAACAATGTTTTTTCGTAAAATAAGATAATCCCCTTCACATATTTACCTCAGCTTGCGTAAAAATGCTTCTCTACTGCGTTCCCAGACGGAAAAATTTTTTTAATTAGGAATAAACAATTATCTCTTAAACCTTGTACCATTCGTAGATAGTCTTGCTGGTTAACTTGTTAATTTTCTTTTGTTAGCAAAATAACAAACTAATAAACGGCAAGATGGAGTTATTTGTAGACAACTCAAAATTTTATTAAGAAAAATTATGTGGATGTATATAAATGCATTAGAAATGAGTTATTTCTGTATTTCTTTATAAGTAAAATATTTTTTTTCAAAATTAATTGTATGTGAGAATCGTATGCTTTGTCGACATTAATTGCATGTGAAAAAATACACTTCAAAGTTCAAAACTCAACAGTGGGAATCGTATACTTTGTCACCAATATTTTTAATTTCTTTGGTTTAAAAAAAATGTTGATGATCTATTATAATCGAAGGCATGACTATCTTTCCTCTATGTGGTTGGGGAAGCCCATGTTTATCCAATTATGATGTCTCTTTTTCATTCTTCTTTTTATATACTTGGATCACATATTTTACTTTAATAATGTCTATGAACATATATAATTGGAAGCATATTGTTAGTATTGTAAATATATTGATGATAGAGATAATTCAGAGGTACATATAAGCGCATCAATGTTTGGTAGAATGTAACCCCGACGGGTTAGATCAGCTGGCTGGGGCTGTTCTAGCTTAACCACGGTCTCGAGTTCGAGCCGTGGGAACGCAGCACCCTAGGGGCCAGGGGCGCCAACCTTAATGGTTCCTGTCATGCCTCGATCCGGATTAGTCTGGGGCCGTTGATATGCCTGAAAGATGGCTTGCCCCAGGATACCGGAGGAGAAATCCAAAAAATGTTTGGTAGAATGTATCTTTAGTTACACGCAACCAATTATTATAACTGGCCATTTGTATAGAGAGGATATCATTTTTGCAGATCATCTTAGATTTTATGTTTGTACCTTGTCCATTATATGTATCTATTATATTAACTCAAAAAAAAAAGATAAAATTGTTTACCCGTATTTCTGTTGGGAATTCTATAGAAATTAATCCACACACTCCTATGTGATTCTTTTTTTTTTCATCCAGAGTATTCTAAGATCACTTTAAACTTGATACTAATATTTGTCAAGCCATGAACGGAAAGATTAAAACCTTTCCAACAAACGCGCTTTCCAGAATTCAATCAAACTAATTATGTTCTACGTACTCTTTACAGAAGTGAAACTGCTCATTATCTCAATCATCAACTTGTTGGTACTCTTTACATGGTCTTTAATTAACCTTAGTAACGTTCTAAAACAAATTATTTTGATCGTCAAATATAAATTTGTGATATGTATGTTCAATTGATTATTTTTCTTACAATATTTATTCTCTTGGTTAACTAAGATGATGTTGAAATTTAATATAATTAATAAGAATAAGAGTGAAAGTATTTTTTATATAAATTTAATAATCAAGCCAGCTTTAAACATTCTATTCCTTTTCTCTGAAGCAGTCAAAAGTAATTTACTCCCTCATGTATGAGAGTATTATAAGAATGTCCCAATAAATAAGAGTATTATTAGAACGAAGTTATGATCAAAATCAAAATCAAAATTCTTAAATAGATTTTATATTTAGTATGGAAGAGAGTGTATTAAGAAAAGGAAGCATTTGTTGTATAATACCAATGCTACTTAGGTTAAAATGTGAAGAAAATAAGACTATGTAATCCCAAAAAAAAAAAATCTTCGCGTAAGAAAACGATAATATGTTTTATTTTTGATATATAAAACGATAATATGTTTTCTTGCAGTACACATTTGTACCAACACACACAAGAAGTGAGCATCTCTTAAAAGCATATATACTACCAGAAAAATGTCATGTAGCAACGAAAAAATTCATCACTAAATGCAAATTTTTTTAATTTAGCGACAGAAAATATTAGCGACCCTCATTTTAAAGACGGAAAATAGGTATTTAGTGACATATTTTCTGTCGTTTCGGATCCGGATTTAATAGTACCACCTGAAAAGATAATGTAGGGGCACCACCTGAAAAGGTCCCACATCCTTTCGGATCCGGATTTAATAGTACCCGTCGAGTTTCATATAACATAGGGGCTAGTCTAGGATACCATAAATGATTAGATGTAGTGAGGATCTTTCTTGTAAGGTTTATTGTTTTGTTGGTGGCCAGTGCAGGCCCTTGATAGGTAGCTAGCTATAACTGCAATGATCTAATCCCTTTTGAATGTTTAACACCCGGAATCAATTGAAAAAGTAATTTCACATAAATCAAAATAAAATTCTTTTTACATAGTTATCTTAAATGGTGTAAAATCACTTAAAAAAAATATAATTAATCTATTATTTAATTGCAGGCTGCTGCCCTCATTTGTATTTTTTAAAAAAAATTAAAATAAAAGATTTTCTGGCAAAAAAGAAATGTAAGGACTTATGCCTTGTAGGCTTTTCTTCTTCTTCCAGCCTTTGATAAGCGAACTGTATTTTGGGCCGATGCATGGAGCCCAATTCCAAACACTTGGTTTTGGAGGCCTTATAAATATTGCTTTGGAGCCTAATTCTTCTTCAGTCATTATTCATTAAATCACTCAGCACAAAAACTTTCCGTTTGCAACATTGGGCTCTCGTTAGCACAATTTTTAGTGTGTTTGGATAGCCTGTTGGAAGAACAAACACAGATACCAAGGTAAATATGTGAGAGGAGTTTTATCTCGATAAGCGTAGAAATGACTTTTAGATACTCAAACAAGCTATCCAAATAGAGCTTTTAATGGCATGTAACAATAAAGTAAAGATCAGACTCATCTCTGTTTTGTTAATTTCTGGGGTGATGGAGTGTTAGTGTTATTAATTGCATCACACAAGTGGTGGTTAGGGTTGGGCTCAAGTGAGGAAGGAAAATAATAAAAGGCATAAATAGTTAAATACTAATGAATTGAAGCCAATGTAGCTATCAAGGTATACGGTGGCCTGCAGAAAGGTAACATAGAAAGATCACATTTAATATTACCACTTATATACATTTACTGTTAGGGTGGCCAGCTTCAAATTATGTATGTACTGTTTACTCCATTGTTGGTCCAGAACAATTAAAAATATCACCCTCATCAAGTGAACGCATACGCATTGTTCTAGATTTTTTTTTTTTTGTGATCAAGGGTAGATAGGCCTTTGGCCCCTTACGATTCCTCTGGTATCCGGCACATTTTTTTGAGTCCTTGACCTTCTTCAACGGATCAAGTAAACAGGGGCAACTGACTAATCCAGAGCTCGTATCTGCTTGGAGAAATGTAAGTTGCCTTACCATTGCATCCCAACGTTTGTTGGTTACATTGTTCTATGATTTAGTGTGTGTTTGGGAATTCTATTAGGAGAAAAGAGTTTACAGATTCTGAGGTATTTTTGCGGATTTCAAGATGGTTTTATAGATTTTAAGATGATTTTTATGAATTTTGGATATAGTTTTTACAGATTTCAAGATGATTTTATCTTGACTTACGTGTAGCATTGGGGAAATATTTCCAAACAAACATTTAATTGTTTCCTGATTGTTTTTGGCCCAAAAAAATAAAAGTAAAATTGTTTCCTGATTGTGCACAACCTTCAAAATTGGACTCTTGTTGATATAACTTGGGTTGACCTAAAATCTCAAAATGTGGTATATTTTCGGACCTAATATTATTCCCTTCAAAACCATCTGCCCTTCCTCACCTTCAATCAGCCCCAATTTTTGACTCTCTTCACCAAACATCACTGTTTTATTCTTGAATCCTGACTCCTCTCTGCTCTTTTTTTTTTTTTAATCCTCAATTGCTTCTCACTCTAACCTGTTTAAAAAAATATATTAAATCTTTCATAACTTAATTCCAGCAGTGGAATATAGCCCCGCTATCATGTCCGCAATCAGCAGGAGACTGACTATACATACATTTTCAGACAATGAGACTAATGAAGAGTCTGCGAAAACAACATTAGAATTCGAGAGAATAACACAAAAGAACATAAAAAAATCGTGACAATAAAATTCGTTCATATAATGTGGTACAGTATTGTTACATGTGACTATGTGAGAGATATGGAGTTCGTTGAAAAATCAGAAGAAATGAATGGAGTCCCCTCACGGAATCCCAAACGGAAAAAGAAGAAAAAATAGATGGCGAGGAATTTCAGAAGATATCGAGAATCTCGAGGATCGAACGGTTGCAGAGGGGACAGGTCCCTCGGTTGAGCCACAGCTCTCTGGAGCACACCCTGCAAAAAGTATGCCCACATGGGATAAATGCCGCTCCTTTCTTCCTTCCCATGCACACGCAGCACACGGTATCACTCCCCGCACCTCCGTTCTCCGTCACAGTCACCCTCGCCTCCGCGTCGCCTCCCTCGCCCTCCTCCAGCAGCCGCATCAGCGACACCCTCCACGGCGTCCCCGGAGCCGTTCCGACCCCTCTCCTCCGTAAATTGTTCCCGGCGGTTCCTAGCCTGTCGGTTTCAGATTCCTGCGTCCCCCGAAATTGACGCTCCGCCGCCAACGCTGCCGCAAGGTTCATACCCGAATCCGACGGGTTCGGACTCAAGCAATCCGGGTCAGATGAGCTCGACCTTTGACCCGGATTCGTCTCTTGAAGCCTTTGCCGCTGCTGCCGCCGTTCGTCTTCTTCCCCTTCCCCATCGTCACTTACGGAGGTCGGACGGAAACCCCAGGTGGCCCCACAACACCCCATTCCGGTGAATCTCAGCCGTTCTTTTAAACTGCGCCTCCTCCGAGGCTCTCCATCACTATGATGATCCCTATTCACAGATTCCGTTTGCTCCGTTAGCAGACCCAGAATCGTCCTTTCCTCTCGGTCTCTCTGAAGCGATTCCTGCAATATTACCCCAAGCTGACTCATATCCGCGCCTGCTGAGAAGAACTACAATACGCGGAAGCAGTAACAATCAGGGTGAGAAGAAGAACAAGTCTCAGGGAGAGATTGAGGAAGACATGGAAGGCGATCAGATGGGATAAAAGAATGCGGCAATTTAAGAGCAGAGAGAAGAAGGCGTGAGGATTGTGAAGACTCCTGAAAACGCCACGCCACTTGGGGGAAAATGACAGAAACGAAGCGAGAAGCGAAGATGGGTCCAAAGAAGAAAGGTAAAAGAGAGAGTTTTGGGGGCGGGGGGGGGTTAGTAATTGATACTGCTGGAAGATGAAAAGGAAAGCGAGCTCCGTCGATATGGTCGAAAATGGAAGGACGGAGATGGGGGGAGGAGCGGGAGAGAGGACAAAATAGAAGGGAGAGAGAAGGAGAAGATGAAGAAAGGGTGTTTCTTTACAGAGTAATATTCTTGTTTATACTCTATCCCGACTTTTTGAGGAACAGACACTCAATTTTCTCTCTTCTTTTTTCGCTTTTGGCCTTTGCAGGAAAAGAGTGAAGCCAGCACGAGCTTCTTGAATCCTTCGCGGTGCCCTTATTTATTTGTCTTTAATTCATTTTTGGGCACTCCTCCTCCTATTTCTTTTTCTCTTTTTAAATATAAATCAACGTATTCAAATTCGCATCCCATGCATCCGAAGAAAGCTAACAAATCTGAGGACGTGGCCCCGTAAGAATTAGGACAAAAAACCATAAACAGACTGCTTAACAATATATTACTCCCAATTTTCCTATTTATTTTATGTATTTTAGATAAAATATCAATATTTCTAATATTATATAATATATACATCAGGTAACGAAGGATAGGAAAGGCATACATTCTGGTTGGGAAAAAATGATTTAATTTGACTATAGTACTCTTTGAATCAAAATAGTAAGTAATTAATTAATACATTCTAACTTATTTATAAGTAACAACCTTGATTATATTGTGTGGGATAAGCAACAATCTTCTTTTGTTTAAAAATTAATTCATTTTTTCATTTTTATCATTAATTAATTGCATGTCTTATATTTTTCATCCACTCATCATTTCGTATATTTTTCCTACTTACTATTTCTCATTTATCAATTTTATAAATAAGAGTACGTTTAAAAAAATATATTTCTTAAACATACATTATTTTTAAATAATTTTAACTTTCAATTCATCTTACGTGATTTGAAGGTTATAGTTTATTAGAGAGTGATATGCAAGCCCTTGCCGTTTTAGTCTAATTTTCATTAAGTTTCTATGTAGTTTTAATTATTATTAATATTATTGAGGGATGCACAAATGGCGATTGGTGTGGAAGTCAAAAAGCCGCCGGCGCCGGCGCGTGGACCGATTTATTGAAACCACGTGTCGCTTCCCTTTCTTCTCCTGATTGCTTCTCCTCCACACACGCGCGCACACGCACACACTACCCCATCCATCCTTTATTCGCATTCTAATCCACAACATTTCAATACATATATACCCCTTTTAATTATATTATTTAAATTAATTTGCTTCTTCTTCATGCACTCAATCATCTAATTACACCCTTAACAATACTTTAATTCATATCCCTCATGTTTGTCTTCCCATACTTATTTTCATGCCATATCATATATACTACTGCCTCTTCAAAGCCTATCATTTATTAGTACGTAATAGAATTTATTCTTTATAATTCCTTTTATAAGCAACAACTATCAGGTCACGTAAAATAACTTAATGGTTAAAATTTATTAAAAGTAATGAATGTGTAAAAGATATAATTTTTTTCAAATTTATGAATGTGATGAGTAAGATAAATAATGAGTGGGAAAATGATGAGAGAGAATAAATAGAAGAAATATGAGAGACGCATGCAATGCAATTAAATGAAGGTAAAAATAAAAAAAGTTCATTAAATTTGTAGACAAAACAAAATTGTTACTTATATATATAAGAACAATTATATGAAAATAATGTTGCTTATAATATGATCAGGGTTAAGAATACTATATTTATATTTGTCAATTCGGGCTACTTCTAATTATATATCTCAGAAAATTAAATTACTCACCTTATCTGGAATCCTCTTCTTGTTCGCACAATAGAACCATTTAAATATAAGAATTTTCTGTTATTGTGTCAATTTTCCCATATGTATTCAATGATTAATATCGGTTTCATTACATATAAAACACACTGAATATTAATTAAAAAGTTGACTGAGGCCTCCGATGGGAGGTGAGAAAACAAATGATGTAGTGCCGGTAAATATATTTATGATTATCATAGGATTTACTATTTTTATAAAGCTGCATAAGAGAACTGGGGATAATGGGTTAATTAATACAGTATTTTAAAATTCTTAATTAGGTAATTTAATCTTCAAATACACAATAAGGTCCAAGAGGGGAACATTATTATAGTGTGAAACAGGGGTTATGGTCCAATTATATATATATATATAGTTAGGAATGAAAATTCAACTAATATATCAACCTAATAAAATTAGATCAGGTAAGTCTAACCTCCCACGCACTTCCTTATTAGTTGTACCTACACACACACACACACACACACATATATATCTCTATCTCCTACACATAACACACACACACACAAACACACACACACACACATCTCTATCTTCTAAAATAATATGAATTAATGTATCTTCATTGGATATATATATATATTATTGCTATGCATAAAATCTTCCTTGAACCAGAGAATTAATTAGAATAATTTTATTTCTTTAATGGGCATCATGCGTAAGAATCTTCCTTGATTAGTTGTATTTAGGGTTCAAAAGTTTTAAAACTGGCGTAACTGACTTGATTTTGTTGAATTAATTCAGGTTGGTCGACTTGGTTTAGAAAAAAAAGAAGAAGACAAGGTTCTAGTATTAATCTGATCTCCAACCACTAACATCCATGCAAAATATTAATTAAACTATAATCAAACTTATTTCATAAAAGTCCATTAGTTCCCTTATATTTTTGCTCTGTTTATATTTTTTTCAAAAAAAAAGTCCTTAATCGCCACTTTCTTTGAAATAGCTAGAAGATAAAAATGGGAAACTTTTTTCTTTTAATAGAAAAACACTCTCGTTAAAAAAAAATACATGTGAGATCGATACATCAAGGACAGACAGCATCATTTGTTAGACAAAAATATAAAAGAATATGATAGGACAGTTTGTTGCTATTCGAGCTAATTTAAATTTGGAACAAGAAAACAAAATTCAGAAATAATAGAAAACATTGGGGACAGCAGAGAAGGGAGGAGGAAGGTGGGGAGCATAATTTGGTGAGGTCGGGCACACCGTACGTACACAGTGGACAGCAATCCTTTTCCTCTTTTTCTTTTTTTGCCCTTCTGATTTGAGACCTGAAAGGAGGCACGTTAGGGTCATGATGATCAAAATCATCGTGCCGTGATTAAAGCTATATAATTGATGATTTTACGGTCAATAATTAAATTAAGAATTTTTTTATAAGAATTGAATGATTAATATTTGAATGATTTTTTGTCGATTGGTAATTGGCGGAGCATGATGATGATGATGGAGAATTATTGGCTTCATGGGCAGTGCAGGCTTTCTGGATCAATCATTGGACTTGGTTGGTCAATGGAATCCAACCCATTCACAACGTGTGGGCCTTTTTTTTTTTTAAACTTTTTAGTGAACTCTAACGTTGCTACTGAGTCTAATCTACCTAGTTGTGGGGTCCCCTTCTAGGGCATATCTTCTAAAATAAAACATGTAGTTATTTGTTGGAGTGTTTGAAAAAATCAAACGCACGTTTAAAGTATTTTTTCGTAAAATAAAGTAATCTCATTCATATATTTACCTCAACTTGCATAAAATTATTTCTCTACCGCGTTTCCGAACGGACACAATAACTTTGTTACAGTAAAATTAGTATTATTGTGTGTGTCTGGGAATATACTAAAATAAAAGACTTTACAAATATTATTACAAATTTTAAAATATTTTTTATCTTGACTTATGTACCGTAAAAAAAAATCCCTAAAATGCACATTATATACTCATATAGTATGTGTATATGCTTTTTTTTTAATGGTTTTCCATCCAGTATCACAGGCAAGCAATATTTAAGTGGACAACGGCCCCAAACTAATCCGGATAGCTCGTTGTAGGATTCTAATGACGGTTAGGCTACCACTATATTTTTAAAGCTGCTGCATTCTCATAACTCAAACTTAAAATTCATGGTTAAGTTAGAATCACACCATACCGGTCGATCTATATATGCTTTTCAATGTGAGAAACGACACTGCTTGTTAAGTTACGAGGTTGTAAGCCAGCGAAACTGCTTTTTTATTCTTTTCTTTTCCTTTCTTTTGTTGCGTTTTTCAGTACACAACACGCGCTGGGAAGGACTCCACACTCACGATTAAAGATTCTGACACACCTGATTTGCATCCATTATAAATGGTTAATTCTTTATTAGATATGGTTATGGTTGATTCTAACGGAAAGATTTAATCTTTTATAATATACTAAATTAATATTTAAATTTATACCGTAAGAGTTGTTCACGTTTAATGTGGTCAATATTATTTAAAATAAAATCATCTCATGTAAAAAAATTTTGTATTTTGGTAACAAAAAAAATTTATCATAAGAGAGTTCTAATAAGTAACAATAAGTATAATAAGAGAGTTATAAAACTTTTTATAATAAATGAGAATTTTCGGGTTTGGTTTAATCACGTTGTTATGCATATGGCTGATTTTTATCCTTTTGAATTAATAAAATTAATGCAATGTTTGGTATTTATAATTCGTCGTCATTTTAAATTTGGTTAATATAGTTTCAAACTATAAGTTTAGGTTTCTTAAACTTCTTTGTGTCTAAAATGTCAATCCTTATAAAGGGAAATCCTTATAACTAAATATTGTTTTAACACTTTGGCCAAAAAAATTTATTGTATTGTATTAAGACTTTAAGAATCATCAATAACACTAAGAAGATTCAAATAGCAGTCATGAAGCTTCAGCAATTCATGTGCTTATGTAAATAACCTGCCTTAGAAATCCACATGATTGGCTTTGTTTTGTTCTTTAATAACTTTTTGTTTATATAGATTATTGGCATGATCATTTACTCTCTTTAACACGCATCACACTTTAAAAATCCTCCTTGATTAGTTTCATATGCTTGAAAAAAGGGTTGCCTCCAAGTTTTTCTGCTAATTAAATTTGAGCTTAATTGATATAAAAATAGATGTGACATGGTTGGTTAATTATATTTGAGCATCGGATCGGACTCATCATACATAGATAATATAAAAAACAAATTGAGAACCATGCGGATGCTTGCTTTATTTTTGGGTTGGCCTTTTGTGGTCTAGCCCAGGCCTAAGTTCATGGATTATTGACCAACCTATTAAGAGTTTGTTTCGCTTTCTACTCTAAAACTTAGGTTTAGTTTTAAAACTTAGATTCTACTCAAAAATTTAGATTTTATTCAAGTACTTAAATTTTTTAGGAAAGCTATTTTGGATGTAAAATCTCGGTTTGAAACATAGGTTTTGAAGAAGCTATTTCTTGTCAAATCACACAATTTCTCATAATAAATTTTCTCTTTCCTATTTCTTATTGCCTTTTCTTTTCTCATTTCCTACATACTTTTTGTCTCAAACTCCGTAAAAGTAAAAAAAATTCTCAAACACAATCTTTTAAAACCTAATGCTCTATTTGGTATGATGGAATTGTGCACATGAAAATGTAAATGGAGCCTAATTCCATCATCCATGCATGTTTGGTTGCATGGAAATGGAATTTAATTCCATTTCCATATCCACCAAAACCTTAGCTTTAAATTCCATCTCCCAACCCTAAGATTTGTAATTCCATGTCTCCTGAAAAAAAAAAAATAAAAAAAACTACCGACACTTCTTAAAAAAATATAATAAATAAAAATACAAAATAATTAAATAATAAAAGAAAAGATATAATGATGATAGTCATCATTATGTCTTTAAAAGAAAAGAAAAGAGGAACCGAACGTCGCGGAAGGAAGGAAGGAAGAAGAAGAAGAAGAAAAAGAGAAAAAAAAAGAAATGATGACGGGTACTATAGCAGTTACTGTGGGGTATTTAAAATACCCCAACCCTCAGCTCATTCACGCGCACACACACATGAGAGAAAGAGAAGCAGCGAGAGAGAGAGAGAGAGGCAGACGGAGGGAGAGAGAAAGATAGAAAGTCAGTGTAAGGTTATGCTAGCAGGATTATTTAGGTAAGTAAAATGTCTTATTTTTATTAAATCATGTTTATGAAAGTTGTTCTAAATATTTTTATCTTTCTAATGGTAGTATTATTATGTTGATTAGAGAATATTTTTGGGTTTAGATATTTTTCCTATTGAAGTTTTATTAGCAAAAGATCTTATACTAGTTAAGTGATTTTTAGTATTATTTTCTACGAGAGTAAATTATTTATTGATAACTAAATTATTTTGAAAGTAATAATATATTCTATTGCTATATAATGTTTCTTTTTCTATACATGAATTTTATTTTAAAGGGGCCATTTGATTATTTTATAATTTTATTACAGAAATAGATTTCACAATTTCTATTTTTGAACTGTTTAGTTAATTAAAATGTTATTAAAATTTATGTGAATTATTGAGTCTAATATTAGTATTTGCAACGGTGTAGATTTTGGAGAAATATAAGATTTATTAAATAACAATTTTATGTTGAGAATATAAATTTAAATTATAAATTTAAATAAAAATTTTATTTGGTGCTAAATTATGATTTAAATGAAATATTAAAATTATGAGAAATACCAAAATTTAAATGAGAATAAATAATTGAGATTTGAATATGAAATTGTAATTAATCCAAAACTTTTAAATTAATTGAGTGAATTAATTATATAAATTGTGTATTAAATGTTTGTTTACATAATTGTGTAGATTGAAGTATTATCCAAAATTTTGAACTGTACTCTTGACTTCTAAAGTTGTTGAGGTTAAGCTTCGAGTTGAGGTAACCGGGGTTAATTTATTTTATATGCATTTTATGGATTGTAAGGTATTTTTAGAACCTTACTTTGTTTTATAATATTTATATGTGTTTTTGAAATATTACAAATATGTTAAATATTTTCATTTATCAGTGAAGCAGTGTATTTTTCAAGATATGTGTATGGTTGATTATTATGGTTGAAATGATTGGTATTGTGGTGATTATGCATTATGTGGATTGTTATTATTGTGGGATGTTGATGAAAGAAAAATGCATATCACTGAGTATATTGTATTATTTTATGGGATACGTTGGGTTGTGTGGAAGAGATGCAGTTGTTGTGTGCCCATCGGCTCTCTCACTCTTGGCCCATATTTGAGTTGAGTGTTTTGGGCGGATACCTTCTTGTTACGGTATATTTGGTGGTGACATGGAAGGGGGCAGTGTTCTTGATGTAACTAGCTAACCTTTGGCCGGGTATACTAGCACTGATAGACTGTACCACATCCAAAAGTTAAAGGGGGAGTAGGATGAATGAGTGGGGATGGTTTCATTTATTGAAAGTATTATGTTTTATTGAAATCTTAATGTAATTACTGATAAACCTGCTTCTCTGGCTTACATTCATTTCTTGCATATTTTATAAATTGATTCTGGTTACGGGGACTTAATGTCTCACCCTGTGGAATTAACATTTTTCAAGTGAGACCTCTTATCAGAATAGTGGTAAAGGAAAGCAGGCAGAGGCATAAGCGTTTGTAACCTTGTATGCCTCTGAAATTGTGGAAATTGTATTATACATATATATTGTCATCATAGGATTATCATGCTTTGAAATATGTTTAAAAATAACACTGTTTGTATTTAAATCGTATGGACTAGTGGGCTAGGTGATAACCCTTATGAGTATTGTGCCCTTAGTCTTGTGTATGTGATAAAGTGAAAGAGCAAAGACTAGTGGGTTGGATTTTATCACTATTGTTGATTGTGCCCTTAGTCTTATGTGTTGACTTATTATATTGGATTTGTGGGCGATGCTATGCCCTGGATCCAAAAGTATTAATATGAAGAATGAGATATAAAGTTTGTCAAAAAAAAAATTCTATAACCATGGTTAATTGTTTATTAATTGTTAAATATGTTAAATGCCTTGTTTAATAGAAAGGGTTGTTACATCTCCAATTCCATTTTTGCCCAGCGATACCAGCGATACCTGCGACACGAAGACGGCACCAGCGAGCATTATACACGATGACGGCATCATACACTTCCGATGGCGACGACCGACGGCTTTGACCTTCACCTTCAGACCAACGATGGTGGTGACCGACGGCTTCAATCTTCACCTTCACCAACAATGACGGTGACCTCCATTTTTCGACTTCAATCAGTTCGATCTCTAACATCGGCTTTGACTTTGACGGCAACCCATGACGACGACCCACGACAACGACCCACAAGGCTGCAACTTGACGGCGACCGACGATGATTTTTGCCTCCTTCGATTTCGACGGCGACGAGGCTATGCAGATGGGCACAAGAATTTTTTTTAAAAAAGATTTTTTAATTTAGAAGGGCTTTTAGGTCTTTTCATATAAAAATCATGTATAATTTCCATGGCATACCAAACATACTTTTAAGCCTTATTTCCATTTCCATATCCATCAAAATGAATTCTGCGTACCAAACGAGCCATAAGTTTTGTCTCAGAATCTGTAAAAACTATTCTTCAAAATCTAGATTTTACCTCGAAATCCGTAAGAGTTATTTTGAAAAGGACTTCCAAACAAACCCTAACTCAATCTCTTATACGAAAAAAAAGTTAATCACATGAGAAATCAATTTAACTAGATAGAATCGCTTGTGCGTTGAAAGATAGAATTAATGTAGTTCCACAATAACTTATTTAAGCACATATAACTGAACCCTTAAACATGCATGGGAAGAAAATGATGTCATTATAGGATGTCAATTACAAATATTTTTCCATTCCACTCCTTTCCATTACAACCAATTCTGTAATTATAAATATTTTTTTGTTACTTTAAGGGAGTAGAGTACCGCCTTTAAAGATTAAGTAAATAAATCTGTAAATATCTCTATATCTCAATAATTGATATAACTTAAGTCGAAACATAATAATTTAGTGGTAGAGATGGCTATGAGATATTAAAATTAGTACTCCTCATATAATTAATACAGTACTCATATTGTATCTCAATTTTTTGTAAGTTTTAAATGAATTAAGGATCCCATGGGCATCAGTGGATATGAATATATAGATAAATAACAAACGAGAAATAGGAGAATGTAACAATCACAACAAATTGGATCTTATTCATCATTAGTTCAAAGAGACATGCAACCGAGAAATATAACACACCACACCAATCACAAGACCAGCTTCCACGTCGTACAAACAGTAAAGC
>JANTPZ010093145.1:0-27842 GCA_025593235.1 Vachellia pachyceras | reverse complement strand
CCATGTAGGGCCCAATATTTTGCATGGCATTTGGGAAAAAATAGTTTAAAACAACACACTATAAATTTTATGAAACATTAATTAGTTGTTGAATATAATTTTGATTCAATAAAAAATCATTCATTAAATTTTGATTTAGTGCACATTTAGTTTCTTTACTTTTGATTCGATTAAAATCTAGTCGTTCAACTCGATCAATCCGATTCATATAGTTTAAATTATTTAAAACTTTAGTTTTTAAGCTTCTAATAGTTTGGACTTAGGGTGTCTAATGCCTCTCAAAATTTTCTAACTTCCAAAATGTTTTTTAGTTTCTTTTCATTATTAGATTATAAATAAAATGAGTGACATTTTGATATCTGATGGGAAATTAGTGTAATTTTAAATTTTTTATGATTTTTCAAAGAAAATACTTTGACACTGCATTTTCCTTTTAATTTAGAATATTTTTCTTTGAAAAATTGTAAAAAAATTGAAAACTACACCATTTTTCTTAATATATTAAAATATCACTCATTTTATGTAGAAGGAAATGATGAAAAGAAATTAAACAAACATTTGGAAAGTTGGGAAATTTTGAGGGGATTAGATACCCAAAATCCTGATGTTTTAAATAATAAATATTACAAGGGTTAGATTGCAGTAAATTAAAGTTATGAAAATGAGTTTTAACTAGAACGAAACTATAGGAATTAAGTTGTATTAAATCACAATTGAGGAATATAGTTATAATCTAGTTAAAACTATAATTATCAAATAATTAATTTTTCCTGGATTTTTTTGTATCATTTGCCTATGCATCCACATAAAAAAAAAAATACGACATATAACTAAGGGCGGACCTGTGTTCATTCTACCGGGTGCAGCCGCACCCCCTAATTTCTAGAAAATTAGGTATATATTAGTACTATGTGATTTATTTTGCACCCACTCATTTGCTAATTTTTGCTCTAATTCTTCTCAAAAGATAATTGCCCTGCAACATATTTCAAAATTAAAGTTAGTAAATTATTTATTAATTAAAAAATATTAATTTAAATATTTGAAATAAAAAAAATTTTACCTTCACTTTCTCCCATACACCGTTCCTCAGGCTCTGCTGGATCCTCTTCCAGGTCTCAGTACTGATGTCGAACTGGAGGAAGTTCCTGCCCTGCTCAATCAGGTAGCGGTTGAAGAGCTGACCGCCCTTCCCCCGCGGCTGCCGGGTGATGTCGTCCCACTCCACGATGACCCTATGCTTACTAGAGAGTTGGTGTACATCCCTCAGTGTGAGTTTCCTCGTAACGGTCGCCCCTGTAGAATCTGAAAATTGAATTTATACAATTATTTCTAAAAAATAATCATTTATTAATAAATAAATTAACTAAATAAAATATGACAAATTAAATAAATAATTAAAATTACTAAGAAAATTATCTAAATCATCTTAATTAATAAACAACTTAAATACAACATTTTAATTAAATAATGTATTAATTATTTACTTATCCTGAATGTCGACCTCAAACCCAGTCGATCGACTAGCAGAAGGGAGCCGAAAAACTTGGTCCCTCTCTATCTTCTCGTCCTCAAACATCTCAGCCTGTTCCTTTTAATGAAAAGATTATAGACCGCATTGAGGGATGTAAAATAGATAACCATCTGTCTTGAGCATTCCGGTAGTCTCTCAGGAGATGCATGGACTCCTCATCATATGGACACGTAAAGGGACAAGCTGCAGAAGCTTCAATCCCTCTATTAACTTTGAGTTAAGCTGTATGCATTCTACCATTGGCAAAGAGCCATATAAACGACTTAATCTTCTCTAGGACTTGCCATCTCCATAGCTTCCTCCATATGTTGTCTTCCTGTTGGTGGATACTTGCAAAAAGGAAGTGATACGCAGAGTTAACAGAAAAACGATCGTCAGTGGACAGTTTTCAAATGTACATATCCTCTCCTCTCTCCTCACGGGGTGGGTGAGCACTCATGATGCAATCAATAGTTTGAGGGTTGAACTAAGCACTCAACTTTTGTATATCCCATTCACCATTCAAAGTAACATAATTAGCTACCCTTTCCTGCAAGTCAATCATCTCCTCGACCCCTGGAACCAGTTGAATTAGAGGTTCGTTCACCTCAAACCAATTGTAAAGCCAGAAGTTGGCCATTTTGCCATTTCCCATCCTCACACCTACTCCTCTTCTGAATTTGCTCCACATCTCACATATACTTCGCCAAGTGGACGAAGCAAACTGCTTCTTGGTAACTTTTGGCATAACCTGTCTACCACATTTATATTTATCCCTGAGAACTCTGACCCATAAAGTCTCATGTTTATTCACCATATTCCAACAGAGTTTCATAATGAAATCTTCATTCTGCTTCCGGAGATCATGAATCCCCAGCCCATCATTCCTTCTACCTTTGCTACAACTTCCCATGAAAGAAGGTGCATTTTCCTTTCATCCTCATTACTTCACCATAAAAAATCTCTACTTCTCCTTTCTAGGTCATAAATTAACTTTTTGGAAGGAGTAAGGTCTGCATGTTGTAGTAGGGAAGAGTTGATAGAGCTGATTTTATAAAAGTAGCCTAGGTTAAGGCAGCTCTTCTTCCAACCAGCTAGTTTTCTATGAGTTTGCTTAAGGATTGGGTAAAAAGTTACATAGGAAGCCCCTTTATGAATCAAGGGAATACCTAATATTTGCCCAAATCACTTGTCAACCCTACTCCCATTTGTTGACTAAGCTGCAGAGCTCGATTGAAGTTAACATTTCTAGAGAAATGAACCTTGGTCTTTATCTTGTTTATTTTTTGCCCCGACCCAACATAAAATTTATCAAGACAGTTCTGTATTATATCCATTTGGCAGGTCGAGGCTTCACCAAAGATGAGGTCATCAGCAAAGAATAAGTGCATAAGAGGAGGACCACTTGGGGTAAATTGAATTGGACGCCAACTTCCTTCTGCAACTACATCCTTAATTATATGACTTAGTCTCTCCATACAACCTATGTAACTCACAATAAGCTAAAGAATGAACTGATTTTTCTTTTATTGCAATCAAGTTTGATTACATTAAAAGCAATGAGAATCCAAACTGAGACTATGCTAGAAAGTAGAAACCTACGCTACCATCTATATATGATAAAACTTTGCTAGAAAAATCAACAACAGCAAAATCTTGATCATTTATTCATAAAGGCTGTAATAACACAAAGACTAAAATACATAAACTATAAGGATTGAACTATTAAATGATGTCATTTGAATAGTTTTAATGATGATCTCTATTCTCCAACATTTACCAACGAGAGAAACTCCCTTACTAATATACTCATTTTAGCTGGATCATGCAAAAATTGACCAACAATTTTAAAGAAAGGCCCAGTGGAGGTATCAGATTGATATGGCAAAAACCATAATAATTTTATAACATACGAGTCAAACAGATTTTATAATAGCAACCTTGCAGTCCAGGCAGTTGAAGATCAACTTAATAAGAAAAGTTAGAGTTATTCAAAAGTCTATATAGCCCCTACCTTTTTATCAGATAAAAATATGTGCAACGACACTTTAATTTATCCCATTTTTAATATTCTTATGAGCATGAAAACTCAATAAAAATTTAAGGGTTAAGATACATTTTTGCTTCAAAAGTTTTATCATGAGAGTGTATTCACCCTGAAAGTTTTTAGAGGAACAATTTTACCATGAAAGTATTAAAGCGTAGTAATGTTATCCTGATTAAAAAAACGGCAAACAAACATCTACCATATAGGAGAAGATGCCACAACTTCCCAGGGCAAAAACATACCTTAACCCAAAATATAATCATTATCTTAAAATTTTATGGAAATTAAAATATAATAAAATAAGAACTCCATGTTGTTTTATGCAAATAAAATTCTTGGTTATTTTCTCAGCAAAACTATCACAAATGTAAGGAGTCAATGAGGACGGTATGTTTAATGGAAAATCATCAATGGGTCTCGGATCAACATCTTATTTTACAAGTAGGAAAGATACCAAGAACATTTTTTTCAGGGTTAAGGTGTAAAAATAATCATGAACTTTTATCAAAAGTGCATTCAACATCATATGCTTTTCGGATGTGTAAAAATACCTATTAATATTCAAAATAGGAACAAAAATGTTATTATCATTAAATATAAACTAACACCGTTAACTATATATGTGTGTATGTGTGTGTGTGTGAAAAATAGTGTGGACACATTGTCAAAAGTAATAGTTGTTAGGTTGTATTTAAGTTCATAACATTTTAGCACATATTTTAAATGTTAATGAGTATTGTTACATATCCAAAAAATATATGGTCCGCTACTAAATGCAATTTTGTTAAAATGCTAGAATATATTTTTGCATCTTAACCCTTTTGTGTGTTCTATTACTTTTTTCCATACAAAATTACAAAAGAGGCAAATGACATTGTAATGTTATAAAGGACATTTATGTAAATTTAGAAAAGGTTAAAGTATACATCTGATTCCTTAAATTTATATTGAATTTCATTTTAATCGTTTGCAATGATAAAGTACATTTTAGTCTTCAACATTAACGCCATTAATTCCATTTAACAAATGTAAATGTTGACTGTGCCTTCTTTAAGATTTACTTAAGTGTGGGCTTACTTGCTTAAGTCTAGTAAAGCCATCAATTAGCCACCCACTTGAGTCGGAACCACCATGGAGATCGCTGCTTTACCCTCTTCTTTCTCAAAAGCACAATCAATATTAATTTTTAATTCATTACCTTCTAGTATCTTCCACTTCTAATCTCTGCTCTACCTATTCACTATGAAACCAGATGGCTTTTCAGCAATCAACCAGCCACGTGCCTCCTAAAACTAAACTTGCCTGGGTAAAGACAAAGATAGGGTCAGCGTCCATTTTTTCATACAAAAATTGGTTTCTACCCTTCCAAATCTGCCACACGGTTGTTGCAATTAATGATTTTGCCAATCAGTCATTTGTGCGTTTGTAAAGCATTTAGATATCCAGTCATTAAGATCAAATTCATCTTCCCCATCCATTCGAATTGATAAGGAACTGTCAAACAATACTCTTTGTGCCCATGGACAGAAGCATAAGAGATGCTTCAATTTGATTTACAAATAAGACAAACATTTGCTATGCTATCTTTCTTTTTTACAAGTTCTTGAAAGTAGGTAGAGCATTGGAAAGTACTCTCTACAAAAACATCTTAAGTTTATGTGGCACTTTTACTTTCCATACCTCTTTCCACATCCTAGAACTCCCGATTAAGGAGGTGCTTGGTCTGGTTTGAGTTCCTTCATGTACCAACCTTTTGAGCAATTCGATAACCTTACTTAACAGTATATAATCTCCTCACACCCCTTGTCCAAATTCATTTATCCTCTCTGTTATTTATGGCTGTAGGTGTATTTAAAATTGCCCTCTTCTAAAATTCCTCTAACCAGCTTATCCCATCCATCCAGCAATTTTATCTTATTGATAGCTATATTTTTAAATAAATCATTAGGGCACGAAGATAGAATATTTGTTATTACAATGAGCAGTATATTTATACTGGTTGTGGTAATTATGCTCATAATGATGTCGTTTAGCATGCCCATAACAATTGACAAATTCATAGTCATCATATTCATCATGCTTATAGCGGGAAGTATAAAAGTCATCACGTTCATATGCATGCCGTCGACTGTTAGAGTACTAATAGTGAAGCTCATCACCTTCATACCATTGGTAGCTTTCATAGCCTTGTGGATATTGAACATATTGAGGTGGAGTGTTGTAATAGGGAATCATAAAAGAGGATCCCATAAATAGATTATTTATGAGATTTGAAGATCCGGAGATTTGAAGAAGATTATTTAATATCATAAATTTCATTTCAAATTTTAAATATCGTAGATTTGATTTAATTTAATTGATTTCCTTGTTATGAATTTCTAGGGTTAGGTTTGTGCTTATAAATAGAACATCAACTCTTTTATTTTGTACTTTTTTATTATTTGAATAATATTGAGTTTTCTCTCATCTATTCTCTCTTTCTCCTTCTCTCTAGTTTTTCTTCACTCTCTATTCCTAAATATTCTCCCTTTCCCCTTCACCCGTCCTGCATCACCACCTTTCCACTGCATTCGGAACTCCATTTCGCAAGATTTTTTCCCAGCTCACTTAGACTGGTCTTAACCTGCTTGTTGGTAGTAATTTGGAACTTGAGTCTCAGCATTTGGACTGAATCACCAGTTTGAGGTGAAGAATTTTTCTAGATTGTGAGGGAGAAAGCCCGGAGAGCTCTCAGGATGACAGAAAAAAAAGCTTTTAGGATATCAAATTCCCAAACAATTTTCTAAATGCATTTAACACCTTAAAATAAAATACTTTAGGTATTGAAGACAGATGAAAAATACTTCAATAAAAAATTCTAAATTACGAAAATAAAATGAAGTGAGATCTCACCGTAATGAAATAAACTTTATTAGTCATCATATATTCAGAATTTAGAAGGGAAGAGTGATGTACTTTTTTGCTAAACCACATCCTTCTATGTATATATTTTTGACACAATCATATTTAAAGCAGTATTAAATGTGAGTATATATTCTAAAGAGGATTCGAATATTTTTTCTCTCCTGAGGAACTAACCCTTCGGCTCGATCCAACCCGTTGGTAAGGAGAGTTTACTAGAGGACAGTGTGAAAAGAATCGGATTAATTGATGAGGCCCGCGTAAGCATTTTATATTGAGAAGGAAGATTAAGCACATACAATACAACAACTCGTCTTCCTCCGGCTCCAACCTCAACTAGATACCATAATCTCTCTGGTTCATCTCTCTCTCTAATATATATTTCAAGTTTCAACCCGGAATTCATAATGTTTACTGAAATCCTGTATTAGACATGGCCCAAGCACGGCCGGTATCGCCATCGTTGTTGTCGGGTGCCTCACAGCGGTGGCGTTCGTGTTTGTTTTGGTGTTGGAAATGAAGCACTCTGCGCCGTCAACGACGGTGAGGCTCAGGCAGAGTCAAGCACATCATTCTCAAGCTGGCAATACAAGAAGTCATGGTAAGAATATTATTACACCACATAATTAATAATCGTCGTTAAGTTCAGTATTATTGAATTGTCTTTTTCGAACATCACATCTATTAATTTTTTTGAATATGGATTTATATATTTTATTGGGTTAATACAATATTTAGTCTCTCAAGTTCGCCTTTAATCCCTCAAATTTAAAATTGATTGTTTTATTCCCATGAACTTCATTTTATTTAAAATATTGATATTTAATCCTTATAATCAAACAAAGATATGAATCATTTTATTCATTAAGAAACCAATACTAAGTTTTATTTTGAGTTGTGTTTATAAACAGGTTTTTAAGCATAGCTTAATAATAAAATATAATCAATTTTGGTTCAGCATTGTTGTTTTCCTTTTTACCATAATCAGCATTGATGAAATAAACGTCTATTTATGTTTAGATAAAGTGTCATATTTATTTTATTATATTTATATGTCAAATTCTTCAATTACATATAATCATGTGTCTTATTTTTTAAATTGATTTATAATTACAAAAATAATATTTTAAAAATAAGATATATGACTATATGTTATTAAAGAACTTGACATAATGGAAATAAGAAATTTGATGCAAGTATTTTTTTAGATAAATATGTTTCGGTGTTTGAAATAGATTATTCTCACATTAAAAGTAATAAGTTTATAATTGCTCCTGCAACTATAGAAACATTGAAAAGTTTTGTGTGGTATTTATTTAAAAATATTTCGTTTGATTTTTAAAAAAAGATTGAAAAAAAAGCACAGCAAAAAATAGAAAAAATTATAATTTTTGGAGATAAATTGGGTTCATGGAAGAGAGAGAGAGAGAGAGAATCTGAATTAAAATATTGCGTTAAAAAATCCTCTATCTATTCTTATTTTTAGGACAGATAAATATAGAGATTATTACGGATTATTTATTGTGACACATAATGGGGATTATTTTTATCCTTCGTGCAATGTATAAGAACTTGATTAGCTTTTTATCATACATGTTCACGTCACAAACACGAAAGTGTGCATAGTCATAAAAAATTGACAACACTTGTCAACTTTAAGATTGCCAAATACTTTTTCAAAATTTTAAATTTAGATTCTCACGTTACAGCCCCAGCGTGACTGCCACCTTTACAGGAAACGAATTTGGCCCCTCAAATCTCTTCAATCATCTTTATATATATAGCTCTATATATATATATATATATATATATTTTTCCAAACTCTATATATATAATACACACATAAATTGGCCAAAAAAAAAATACACACATAAACACTGTTAATTTTGACTATAATTGTGATACACACACACCCCACTGTAGGCATTGCTTGGTTATATCATTTTTCAATTTATACCGTGTGTTTAATATATACACGTACACTTTCTCCGGTCCTACATGTGATATTTAACGTAAGACTTAATTAATTTGATTAGATTAAGGAAGTTAATTGAGTTAGTTAACATGACAATAAATATTTATATACTACCAAAGTGTCACGTCATTTATACTTTTTCCAATGAAAGTATTTCGACTGTCTTTTCTTATAAGTCTCATAAATACATATTATAATGGTTTATGGAGAGAGAAATAATCAAAATAAATTTATAAAATTTGATATAAAAAAAATTGGAATTTAATAGAGCATGGATGATGATGTGACATTCCAGAAGTATGCAATTATTTTCTCTATTGATATAGGTAATTTGGGGAATTGACAAATATGATGAATAAATTTTACATTTAGAACCAATATCAATTTTCCAATTAAATCATACATTAATGATAAGAGGAATATAAGAGTTAGAAAATTAAGAGTATCACTTTAGTCCTAAATATAAAACATCAATGAACTTTACCTTTCAAGTTTTAAATTATTTCTCTGAAGTATCTATATCGATTGCATACGAGAGGGTTCAATTAATTATAGTTTCAATACATATGATTGGATGGTTATTTTTAGGAAAAACTGACAGACGTTGATTATAAATACGTAACTAAAATATTTCTTCAATATTCAGTAATTTTATCTGAATTTTGAAGTTTCAAGAGTATATATATATCACACACACACGTCAATATAACTTATATATGTTAGCCAAACATTTTTTGGGCAAAATTTGGGTATGAAATATAACTGAAGTTTCAAGGGTCGAAGCCACCGTCACTACCGGTGGCTATTTTCCATCGCTAAAACGAGGGTCGTTAATATTTTCCATCGCTAAATGAAAATTTTCTGATAGAAATAGCCATTTTGCGATGGACTTTTTCGTCGCTAAATGGAATTTTTCTGGTAGAGCTTGTGTATTTACTTGATTTTGAAGACATCTACACACACATATAGCTCAGCATGAATGTTTTTTTTTTTTTTTTGCCCACCCGGTCTCCGGAGCTTCGCCCCGACTAATTCAGACTCGACCCGCGTCGCGCACCCGGGAAAGGTGGGAAGGTCTCCCAACGGTGGCTGCTGCATTTACAAGGCTACATTTTATTCTCTTTTTCATATACAAAAGTATTATCCATGGCACTATACACACACACACACACACACATATATATATTCTTATATTAATCAATGCAAATGCAAAGTATTATTGAATTGCTTGTTGTATGTGTGTGGGTGTGTATCGTAGACTTCAAATTTGAATTTCTTAAGCACGTCAATGGTGAAATAAAAACATTAGGAAAGGGATGCACTTCAAAGAGATTTATTCATGTAGGGATGAATTTTTTTAAATTTTTATCTCTTTTTAATTAATTATAATGAATTACTGTACAGATTCATCATGATCATTATTATTACAATTAGGTTAAATTAGTAAATTACACAAAATTATCTCATCTACTTTAGCCATCAATGAACCCTAACTATACAAATGTAATCATCCATACAAATAACCCTCAACTAATCAATTATATAATATACCTCACAAATGTGTTATTTGTGTCTGTACAACTCCTTAAACTTAAATACGCAGATAAATCCTTAAACATTGAACTATTTATAGATAAGTGATGTACACAATTAACCTTAAATTAACTTTTAAGATTCACGGTAAAAGTTTCAAAAGTTGGATGATTTTCTATGTATAAATCAAAACTTCTTAAACGATTTTCTATCATTTTTTTCTTCAATATGTGTCCAACCCTTCCTCAAGTAAGTTCATTACAAATCTTATCTTTCATTATATGATCACACATCTATCTTAATATTCTCATTTTAACTACCCTCACTTTATGCTCGTGAAGCTCCTTTTTTTTTTGTGAGAAGCTCCTTTAAAGCTTAACATTTATTACCACAAGAGCATTGCCGGTTAAATAACAGTACGATAAAAGTGTCATTTTACCTGCTTAGGTATTTTTTTGATCACATAGATAGCTTTTCTCTATTTAAACCACCTAGTTTGAATTCTATTATTAACATATCAATCAATTTCACCATCTTTCAGTAAAACTAATTCCAAATATCTTAACTTTAATCCCTTGTAATGTGATATAATATAGTTACTATATGATTTAATTTATTTATTGTTAGTTCCCCCATAATGTAAAACTATTGATTAATGTTGTGGCTGGAATTAGTTTGTGATGAAAATAAAAAGAAAATTTGTTTCACAAAGTTTTTTATGATTGATTTGCAACATCTTTATCGCAAAATTTATTGCAAAAATAATATTCATTCATTTCGTCTTTCTCACTGTAATGAAATACTATTGAAAAGGTGTTTATGAAAAATTTGATGTAAATTTAATTATTAATAAATGTTTTAAATGGGTTAAGACTTGAGAGCAAGCCTATCAAAAATCAAGAAGGGTATTTAGAGTCGAAGAGGGTAATTATACTATGATGCAACTTCACTCATACACTCTTAAATACCATTAAGAAGGTGTTTAAGGTGATTTTGGAATTCGTAGTGCAAAACTTTTCATTCATAAATCACAATTCATTTGCAATGGACTGATATCCAATTTGGTGATTTTGAGTGCCAGATTTGGATTTTGGCAATTTGAAGGGTATTTTATGGTTGCCCAACTACCAAGGCTATTTTATTGTCTAAATAGAAACTACACAATTTTTTAGTATTATTTCTCTAAAGCATGAAAATTGAAGACCACATCATTTTTCATTCATAATATATCAACGCGTCACTCATTTTATATAGAACATAATTATAAAATGAAATAAAAATATTTAGAAAATTGAAAAAAAAATTGAGGGAGATTAAGGGCCATTAACGACAATCTAAATTCAAAAATCATTATGAAGCTCCAATAACTTTCCTACGAAGAAAAGTTGTTGGGACTACCAAAGACTTGGTACATGGAGTACAAGGAGGCAACTAATGAAGCGATGATGGGCTCCAAGGAGTATTTTGCTATGACTGATGCGGAGGATGAGGATGATGGGACCGGCAACGGCCTTGTTTGCCACAACATTAAAAAGTATGTTTATACAAATCGAGGTAAATTTCTCTCATATACTTACCTCGTAGATCGTAAATCATATTGGAAAACAGTTTCTACCGCTGATACAAATAGATCTCACGACTAAAACCAACCATACCAGTGATTGTAGAGTCTTATGAGTGATGGTGTTATCTTTGGATTAATTCCATTATTGTTAAAGCTCCTGAGTAAAACTTTTCATGTGAGCTTCATGAAGGACAGGAAATTAAGGGAGGATATGGCGATCACAAAACCCCATCATGGCTAATATTCCTCAATTTAGATTCAATTTGATCTAACAAATCAATGAGTTGAGAACCTCATAAATAACTGATATATATCTTCCCTCGTCTTCTCCCTCCTTCCAACCACACAATAGAGATATTTGAAAGTGTTGCGGGAGATTCCAAGTGCATCTCAAACCAATAGGGAAACTTGTTATTCTGTTCATTTCCAGACTAGGTATTATTCAATCTCATTTATCAACTCTTGATTCTATATTCTAGTTTCCATGGAGTTCATGACAGGTAAAAGTACAGTAGAATGATATAACATGTATTTGTGATTTTTTTTTCAATAAAATAAGAAATTTCTTTTATAGAATATCATACTATACAAGAGATCAAAACATGGGAAACATTAACAATATGACAGGAAATTCTTCCAACGCCAATGAGTGTAGAACTACACTACAAAGCAGGGTATTGCTCTAAACGGGAAAAGGTGTGCAATATTGAAAGTGTTCTCCAACATGCCAAACGAAGCAAAAGGTGTACAATGTAGAAAGAAACAATAGGGAAAATTAATTCATGGTGATTTACATCTGAAAGTGCCATTTTCACACTTAAATTAAATTATGCTCATCTAATAAAAACTTCACATCTTCAACTAGAAGGGGCCTTTTCACATGCCAAAGTTCAGACAACCTTCACAAAGAATTTTAGTGTGCTCTTATTAGAGAATTAACAATAATTATCTGAGAGTTAGAGAAGAAGAAACCTTGGCAAAAGATGCTTCAAAACACAAAGTGCACCAAAGGTCAACTCTTCTTCCCTCAACCTGCAATTCTGACAGTAAAGAACCAAGGAGAAATTATGATCAAATCGAAGAAACATGATATTTTTTTCTTTGCTTTTTTTTGTGTGTCATAAAATGAGATAATTTAATAGAATGAAAGATCAAAATGATAGGACAAATCCTTACTCCACTCATTTTCATTTTCATTTCTAAAGTACGAATTTATTGATGCAGGTTATTTATCAACATGGAACCTGTTAGGATTATTAGTTTCTGTGAATAGGACTTTGTGGAAATGAAAGAGTAAATTATTTTGACTTCCCATGAATCTTAGCTCGAAGCAAATGCACTCTCCTCAGAGGATAGGTGCATGTAATTTTAAGTAGTTTTTCTATATCTTAGAGTCCAATCTGTTTGAGTTTTTTCCTCCATTGAATCAAACCCCTGCACTCATGCAGCATCTTTGGATACAACACACCATTGCAGAAATATTTCAAAATTTCCATTGAAAAATGTTCATAGAAATTGGAATGAATTATTGCATCAATAGTTTTAGCACTTCATTATAGGTTGAGAGTTTGTCATCTGCAATTTAAGTTCTCTCTCATTTTAATCAATGTTCTTCCTTAATGAAGTCAAACAAATAAGAAATTTGACAAAGAAATAATAATTTCAAGAAGATAAACTATCAAGAGTTGCAGGTACTTAAAATTTACAAGGAACATAAACAAATCATCTGGATACACTAAGCCAACTGTCAGAAAGCAACGTTGCACCTCATTATACATCTGTCGTACAGTTTAATGACACAAAATCATCCTTTGCTTTATTTTTAAAATTCAATTGTTTTGAACAAATCATCCTTTGCTTTATGTTTGAAATTCAATCTCGGGTTGCATGTTGACTTGTCATGAATTGTTAACGACAGGAAAATGTTTCTCACATTATTGATATGAATAGAATACAACGTCTGAATGCACATATAAACTCCTCAAAGCACAAACAGAGCAAATGCAAAGGATTTGAAAAGTTAATCACGATCAAATTGTTGGGGATTATGAACCCTCTCATTGATTCCTCTCACGTCTATCTTTTAAGGAATGAACGTGAGAGAGGGATGTAATATCATCCTTTTGTGATAGTGTAGCTTTATCATCGTCATCGATGCTTCCATAAGGTTTTCTTTTTTTATTTTTTTATTTTTTCTATTTATTTTGTGAAGGATTTCGGGTGTACCTGACAGATCGAACATTGACTGTAGATACCCACGCGGAATTCGGATCACAATGGTGGATCCAAACACAAGACACAACAAACACAGAGAACAGAAGAGAGGAGGGGAGGGAGTTTTCTGAGCATCTGTCTCTTTGCCTTATGAGAACGTGAGCATTATCCTTTATTAAATAAAGGAATATAACTGCTCATCAGAAAAATGTTCCCACGTAAATCTAATTTAATTTTCAAATTCAAACTTTTATGCCCCGTTTGGTATGCGGAACTGATTTTGATGGAATTGAAAGTGGAACTGGAAGTGAGATTAAAAGTATGTTTGGTATGTTGGAAGAAGGGAGATATTATTTTAATTTAATATTTATATTTATAATGTAAAAAGACCAATACACCCTCAATTGAAAAATTTGTCATCGCCGCCTCTGTCATCGACTTCGCCTTCTTCAGCCCCTTCTTGTTCTCCGGTGCGACGGCGTTGATCCTCTCCTTACACCACCAGATCTACACACCTGAACCAACGGCCACCTCCATTTTTCCATATACCGCCAACACCACATTCATTCGTCCACACAGAGACTGTTGAAACCAGACTTCTCCTCCTCGAAATCCTTGACAGCGTTTTCCTTGGTAAGCACCGCAGCGATGGGAACAGAGGAGAAAGAAGAGGAAGAGACCCCATGGATTTGCGTCTTTGAAGGAACGAAGGTAATGGGCAAGTTTCTTAGATCATCGAAGAGTTGGGGGTCTGGATCTGCCAGCTTGGGTGAACATGGAACTGGGCAAGCCCAAGCCCCAAGATTCAAAGAACTCATCTTTGTTGTGATGTGTGAGTGAGGGTTGGTATGAGTCTGAGAGAGATGAATTTCAACATGGAACTGAGGCTGACTATTATTTGATTCATCAACTGGGAGTTTCGTTCTTGCATTGTTCTGGTCGCGTCAGTTTCCAGATTCTCCATTTCTGTTCTACATTCCAGGTTCCAGCGAGCACGGCCCGTTGGCGTCGAGGGTGGTGGGGTGGGAATTGTCGACGACCTTGAGAGCAGAAGGGGAGAGGGCGGAGGAGGCTTGTTGGACGAGCAAGATGATAGGGGTATAATAGTCTTCAAAAAGATGGGTTCCATGGAACCCATCCAATTCTCAGTGTTTGATGAGGAAGTCAGTTCCAGCATTTTGGTGGAATTGAGGGTTCCATATAATTGGGTTCAATGCTACCAAACAACCCATTTTCTCACTTCTCACCCCAATTCCATTTCCATGGGTTCAATTCAAGGATACCAAATGCAGCATTAGGGAATATTACAACTTTGATCCCATATGTTTGATCATTAACGCTTTTGCCCCAAAATGGATTTTGGTCTTAATCCACAAAGGGTGTCAATATTCCAACATCTCCCACTCACACTTGGTGGATTAGAAATTGTGGACCTCATCCTTCTCTCTTCTTTCTTTCATACTAGGTGCTTTGCTTGACCGCATGGGCATGATGTCTTTAGATATTTGTACTAGAAATCCCTTTCACAGGACTAGCACAATACAATCTTTCTTCGTGTAGCTTGAATTTATTATTATGACTCATATGTCCTAGATTTAACCAAAAATACACTTTCACCTGACAGATCTAATCCCTCTCAAGTCAACATAAAACTTATATCGTCTTTCTCATATGCGTTGTGTCCACACTTATGAAATCAAAAAATTGATATCATAAGGGACATGTCACAAACACCAACATAGTTGTGTATTTCTCATGTAATATTTCTTTCGCCTATATATCACTTTGATACAATCAACCGCTTTCCTAACATAGTACATTGTATCGCATCCATCATGATAATAGGATGTACGTTAAGGTAGCAGTCATTGAAGTATACCTCCATGATAATGTCAAAGTCAAATGACATAAATAGAAATATTAATTTCTTAGGACTCACACAGCAATGAAGCAGAGATCCATTCACTTGCTTCAGTTTTGCAGTTCTTTAACACATGTGGTATGAATCACATGTTACGGTGTTTCTCTTATACTATAAGAGCGTACGTCATTTTAAAACATTCTATCAACACTGTACAGACTTTTAGTCTAGATGTTCCCAACATCTAAACCCAAATTCTTCCTCCTCATATCTCATATGACGTCAGTATTGAAGAATTTGTTGTCAGGTAACAGGCATAATGGGAGTGGGTCCCCATGATTCGATCCATGTTTATACGTATATACATTGGATCTCATCTCGACATGCTACACTATTGCCGAGGGGACATAATTTGTATATCTTCCCTACAATATCAGCATTCCTCCTGCCTTACTAGTGAATACAAATGTCTCATCTTTGCATACTCCTCCTGAGTATCAAAGGTGGTAGCTCGTGTGAGAGAGCATACCTCACCTGCCTGTACGACATACTAGACATTGTATACTTGTACACAGACACATAAATCAATGATGAAAAATTGCATACTTCAATCATAAATTCAATACATAGTGTTTGCAATTTTACATTTTGCGCATAGCAATAGCCCTTACATGTTTCTCAAACATTTCTCTGGCTATTAATTTAGTCAGGGGATCTGCGACCATACTCTTGGTTGAAATGTGTTGTACATTAATCACTTTCTGTGCTACATAATCTCTCATAAAGTTATACCTAATATCTATGTGCTTTGTCTTGCTATGATGTTTGGAGTCTTTTGTGCATGCTATGGTTGCAGTATTGTCACAATATATTAACACTGGATTTGTACTCTCATTTCCAAATCCAAGGTGTTTAATAAACCTTTTCGGCCATATAGCCTTTTGCACTGCCGTAGTGCAAGCCACAAACTCAGCTTCCATTGAATGCAGGGCTATGCACGTCTGCTTCTTGCTATTCCAATTTATGGCGCCATTATTTAGCAAGAAGGTATAACCTGAAGTTGACCTTCGTTCAACTTCGTCTCCGCCTACATCAGTATCGGAGAATCCAAGAAGCTGCAATTCGCTTCCTTGATAAGTTAGTGCATATTCATTCTGTCCTTTAAGTATCGCAGAATCCTTTTCACAGCTTTCCAATGCTGTTTGCCAGGATTTGACTAGAACCTACTTACCAATCCAACTGCGAAACAAATATCTGGTCTTGTACACATCATTACATACATTAGACTTCCAAGGGAACTAGCATAAGGAACTCTTTTTATTCTTTTCTTAGCTAACTCAGTTTTGGACACATTTCAAGATTCAAGCTAATTCCAGTAGCTATTAGGGTGTCTAAGGGATTGCAGTCACTCATGTTGAATCGCTCGAGAATTTTCTTGATGTAATTCTCTTGTTAAAGAGATAGAATTCTTTTTGAGCGATCCTTTTGGATTTTTAACTCCAAGTATGTATTATGCTTCTCCCATGTATTTCATTTCAAAATTCAATGAGAGCCATTCTTTAACAGCTAAGATCTAATTTAGGTTATTTCCGGCTAATAGTATATCGTCTACATATAATGACAACATTACAAAGTTATCATCAAACCTCTTAATGTAGACATAGTGGTCTTCTTCAATCATTTCAAAATCGTATGAGGTTATTACCTTGTGAAACCTCAAGAATGTGATCAAGAGGTCGATCAAACTTTCTTCCCTCTGGTTTCTAATTTTTTTGTTATAACCTAAAGATTGTCTTGTGAAACCTCAAGTACCACTGCCTGGATGAGTGCTTCTGTCCATAAATGGATCTTTTGAGCTTACAAAATTTTCTCTCTGAACCTTTCTTTACGAAACCTAATGGTTGTTCCATATAGATTTCTTCATCCAATCCTCCGTTTAGAAATGCAGTTTTCACACCCATTTGATGTAACTCCAAATCTAAACTATTTACTATTGTCAGAATTAGTCTTGTGGAATTAAAGCGTACAACAGGTGAGAATGTGTCCTCATAATCGATACCTTCTTGTTGTGTATACCCCTTCGCTACCAGACGTGCCTTGTACTTGTCAATTGATCCATCCACTTTTCTTTTTATTTTGAGAACCCACTTGTTCCCAATGGCCTTTCAACCTTTTGGTAGATCAACAAGTTTTCAAACTTAATTCTTTTTCATTGAATCAATCTCTTCTTCCATTGCTTTCTTCCATTCATCTTTGGCTGGGCACGACAAGGCTTCTTATACAAAACGTGGATCATCATCTCCATCAGGAATGACCATGAGTGCTTCCCCCACTATTGGGAAGCGCCTCTTAGGTACATTTCCCTTGTCACTCCTTCTTGTAGAGACTTCTTGTCTCTTTCATTTCTTTTGTCTCAACCTTTGTTAAAGCCTTTTTGAGCCTTCTGATCTCCCACTCATATCGATATATTGAGACGATTGGGGATCATTAGATCGATCTGTATTACCTTGTTCTTGTGTCTTATAAAGAAATACTGTTTGATCTATCTCTCCTTTGCTGGGAAATACGGCATCCCTTGATTCAATTTCAGTTACTATTCCATCTTCGTTTTCACCAATGAAAATGTATCCTTCGGATTCTTCTGAGTATCTTATAAAGATACATTTATTTCCTCTAGGACCTAACTTCCCATACTTATGGGAATCATTATGAACGTATGCAGCCGACCCTCAGGGTCTTAAGATACTCAAATCTGGCTTGCGTTTCGTCCATAACTCATAGAGTGTGGAAGTAACTGCTTCTGAGGGTACACGGTTAAGTATGAAGGCTATTGTTAATAAAGCATCACCCCAATATGAAATTGGTAGGTTTGCTTCAGCCATCATCGACCTACCATATATAGAAGAGTTCTATTTCTTCTTTCAGACACTCCATTTTGTTGCGGAGTGCCAAGGACAGTTAATTGCCTAATTATCCCTTTTTCCTCACAGAGCTCTTTGAACTGATCGGATAAGTATTCACAACCTCTGTCAGTACATAATGCTTTAATTTTAAGTTCCATTTGATTTTCTACCTCATTCATGTATTGTCTAAAACACTACAGTACTTCAGATTTATGTGAGATTAAATAGACGTGACCATATCATGAAAAGTCATCAGTAAAGGTAATGAAGTACCAAGCTCCGTGCCTAGCCCTTACACTCATGGGACCGCATATATCATAATGGACCAAATCCAATGGATTTTCAGCTTTATTTCCTGTACCGAAAGGTTTTCTAGTTGCCTTGCCAGCTAAACAACTTTCACACAAGGCCATTTCCATGTTTGGGATTTCACCTAGTAAACCTTCTTTTGCTAGTTTAATCATTTGATTTTGACTTATGTGCCCTAGTCTAACATGCTAAATATTCATGCCAACTGTTATATTGGAGGAACTAACAAAATAGTCATGCAAGTTGAAATCACCAATTACATCTATAACAAAGAACTTTACTGAAAGTAAAGCTAAACCATAAAAGGTCTCGTTGCTAAATATGTCAGCAACTTTACCATGAAATTTCACATCAAACCCATAATTCAAAAGACATAGTATAGAAACTAAATTCCGTCGGATGTTCAGTATATGAAGCACATCATCTAAGATTAAGGTCTTTCCACCACATAGAGATAATCTGCAGGTGTTTATGCCTTTGACCTCCATCTTTGCGTTATTGCCAACATAAAGCCATTTGCATTGATGCGGCAACCGACAATAATCCATGAAGGATCATCGATCCTTCGTTACATGATCTGTTGAGTCTGAGTTTAAAATCCAAGAAGAAGATACGGGTTCAGTTAGAAAAGAGGTACTTGATACATAATAAACGTGTGAATTCACATAATTCACCAGTACCTTTCCATGGTCATTTTGCTCAGGGCAATCCCTTGCGAAGTGACCTAGCAAGCATAGAATTTGATCTTATTTAAGTCAACTTTCTTTATGCCACCTTTAGATCCTTTTTTCTTGAATTGCTCCTTTTGAATCTGGGGACATCCTTCCTGCCTTTTCCACGAAATTTCTTGGCCTTCTTATTAATTGGGCTTGGCATTGGAAGGGCGTGCATCCTCGGTGTAATAGGCATGCCCAGATGTCTTATATGCCTCCAGGCGTTCACTCTCAAGCTCAAGGTGCTTCACAACATCATCAAAAGTGATGATGTTATCGTTATGGGTTAAGTTGACTTTCATATGTTCCCAACTATAGGGAAGTGATCTAATTACAACCTACACTTCTTGCTTATCAGTTAGTGTATGTCCAGCTTCTTGGAGCTCTCTAATCATGTTTCACATGTCTCGAAGGTGCTGCTTCATGGGTGTATTACCCTGAAGCTCATATGTGTTAAACTTGATAGTCAACCTCCTAAGTTTGTGGTTGACGTTCCACTAAACCTGTCTATGAGAGCTGCCCACATGGCATGTGTAGTTGGATGTTTTTCATACTGACACATTAGGTCATTTTCCAATACTATTGCAATACTATTCTTCTTTTTCCAAGCCTGGTATAACTCCAGGTTCCTCCTATGTTGGGCTGTAGTCCCAACTTCAAGTTCCACCGAAATGGTGGTAGGTGGCTTAAGGGCCTCCTATTCCCCAATATATATTGTGCCTTACAGTGCCAGATATCCCAGTTGTTACCATTCAGCTTGTCCCCTTTATTGAACTCAGCAATTATACTTTTTGTTGTCATTTCCTAGTCTGAGGTGACATGGTATTTTATCAACAAATGTTTCCTTATAGAGCAGAGTTTTTAGCTCTTATGTAGCACAGCACAGTATATAATGTCTTATACTTATATTGTTCTTGACAAGAAGATAATTTCATCATTAGATCTGCGATCAGGAGAATACGTTTGTACCTCCCATCACACAAACACCAGTAACTATATTATTTTCTTTCAAGAATTTTATATAAGTACTTCTTAAATAGTTAACTTTTAGAAATCACATTTTCTAAAAGCTCCCACTTATCAAAAGTGTAACAAGGTAACATATCATGTGAAAAATAATGATTTCATAGTAATTCACATGAACTAAACATCTCACACTTAACAATACATGAAGTTGTAACAATACACCAAGTCATGTTATGAGCACATTAACAAAACATAGAGGAAAAACACATAAATCTAAAGCACAATACATCTTTAGATATTTGCAATACAATAGTCGACGATTTGTTTCCTTAGTCTTCTAAAGTATTGGTTTTTGTTCAGCATAAATCTTGTTGTTCTTTTTACTGCATCGATCTAAAAGGATGTTAATGTGAATGTGCCTGTGACTCTAACTGCTACACGATACTTCATCATGACATTCACATAGAATTGCGTAGTTTCTTTGTCAGTTATGCTGCTGAAATAGTTAGCAATGATGCCGTATATGATTTTTATGTTTCTAGCTCTAGCTGTTCTCATTGCATCATGCTCATCTATCGTCGTAGCCATAGCGGGGGAAAAAGGTTGGTCAACCTCCTCATCATTACTTTGAGGTTTGGAATTGAATGAGAATGTGGACTTAGGACCTGGGTCGAAGTACACCTCCTGGGGTTCCTCTTGACCTCCCTCCAGGTTCTGATCAGGATCCTCTTCTGGATCCTCCTCAGGGTCTTCCTCAGGATCATTGTTAGGAACATGTTCATCCACATATTCAACGTACACTAATCCGTAAGACAGTGCTTCAGTGCTATCTGAGATTTCTTGCTCCATTTTTGTTTTCCAAAAAAATGAATGAATTTAAAATTATTATTTTGGAAAAAATTTCAAGAAATCTTTAAGTAAGCACTGATTTTCATCAAAAATAGATCCTAAATTGCCTCTAAAATAGACAAATAGTATATCAAAATGAAGATCTTGAATTTTAGGATTTTTAGGAACAGACCGCGTCTCATTTGGACTATCCACGCGCCGTCATGAGCTCCGAGAAGAAAAAATAGAAAAATTCAAAAAATGGGACAACGCCCAATCTCGGGATGGTGCGTGAGCGTGACATGCACGTGCCATCGTGGAGGTCTCAGTTTATGAAACGCGCCACAGCGTCGTCCTCCACACGCTGTGACATGTCCGATGGTGTCGTCCACGAGTCCCATGGACGTACCACATGCCTCACGTGCCACATGTCTTCTTCCCCCTTTTCTGTTTTGTATTTTATAAATATTTATTTTTGTTTTCCTCTTCAATAAGTTCGCATAGCTCAGCTGGTCAGGCGCTTGGCCGTTGTCTCTGTGGTTATGGGTTCGAGTCTGGCTGAGGTGTAGAGTTACGAAAAAGCTTATTGGTTCGAGTCTGGCTCAATCCGAAAAATTCCTTTTTTTTGTCAATTGGGCCTCTCTAGTCCGATCCCAAAAAAAACCTTTTTAATTAATTATTATTTTTTGATTGGGCCTCTCTGGCCCAATTCGAAAAAATTCCGATTTTTTTATTTGTTGGATTGGCCTAACCAGGCCCAATCTCTTTCGGATTGGGTTAACCTACCCAGTTCTGAGCCGGTTTCTCTTTCCCCTCATCGCCGCGAACTTTTTTTCGGACGGTACTATTCATCGTCGCTGATCCGATTTTTTCCTCATATCTTCGCCACCCGACATCCGTTTTTGGCATTCTAGGTGTCCATTTCTTCGTTTCGACGAGCTCTACACAATGTGAGTACTTTTGAAGCCTGATTCTTTCTCTTTTTCTAAAAAAAATGAGACGGAATTCGTGACTCGTTTTTCTTCCGTAACTCCGTCATCCGGTATCCGTTTTTCACATTCTTGGTCTCCACTTTCTCGTTTTGAAGAGTTCTACACTATGGACAAGTTTTCTAAGCCTAAAGAAGTCATTTTCAGAGGACCCAGATTTGGAACTCCATTATTGCCTTCGTTTTCTTCATTTCGGTTTAGAGGCATATGAATTCAGATCACATATATATAAAATCACAGACATACTTGAATTCTGAATAAAAAAAAACAAAGCGGCATGCTTTGCACATACAGGAAAGCAAGAAATATACATACATGTTACATCTCAATGAACATGCTTGCGAAAATTCATGAACAGTGAGTAAAATTGCCTCAGGAACCTACAAGCTCTGATACCACTGAAGGATTTCGGGCGTACCTAAAAGATCGAACATTGATTGAAGATACTCACGTGGAATTCGGATCACAATGGTGGATCTAAACACAAGACATATCAAATGCACAGAGAACAGAAGAGAGGAGGGGAGGGAGTTTTCTAAGCATCTGTCTCTTTGCCTTGTGAGAACGTGAACATTATCATTTATTAAATAAAGGAATATAACTGTCCATCAGAAAACTGTTCTCACATAAATCTGATTTAATTTTCAAATTTAAACTTTTAGGTAATATTACAACTTTGTTAAATTTTCGGTGCATTGATGCATCTCAATGCGCACGATGGTTCATAAAGATGATGATAACGATGATGACAACGACGTGTCATATAACGTGGAACAATACGTGCCGTAATATTCTATATGGCAGAGCATATAAGCATAAATTGGACAACTGAGCAAAAAGTTGACCAATCAAATATGTGAAGATGGGACAAAATTGCTCCTATTTTAAAATTTTTGGCTCATATTTGAAGCTTTTCAAGTTGAAATTGTACTAACAAAAACTTGCTAAGCGTTCATGGTCGAAAACTTTTAAAATAAAAATGACCATTAACCTAATTTGTATATATGCAAAATAGTCAAAGGATGGAAAAAAGAATAAAAAATTTAGTTATTTTAGGAAAAACACTTAGAACGTTTTCCAAGGTTAAGATATATACTCATCAACTTTTTACCAAACATGTATTCATCACTATATTTTCTGGAGGAGTAAAAATACCTATTAATCAAAATAAGAATAAAAATGTTAAGGCTATTAAATACAAACTAACACGTTAAATATGCATATGAAAAATAGGGTGGGGCACACTATAAAAAATAACGACGTCAGGTTATATTTAAATGTTTATGGGTATTTTCACACATATGAAAACATATGATGCTAAATGCATTTTTTAAAAGTTTACAAGTATTTTTACACCCAAATCTTTTTTTATGTTTTGTTACGTTTTGTTGTATGAAATTACAAAGAGGCAAATTACATTGTAATGTTATCAAGGGTAGTTATGTAAATTTCAAGGTTCAAAAAACGGACCGGTCAATGAACCAGCCGAGATAGTTGTTTAAAGATTAGTGGGTCAGATCAGAGTTAATTCGGATTAAACCGGTATTGATAAAAATATATTTTATCTTATTGAATATATACAAAGGAAAAAGAAGTTACCGGTTTAATTTTAAAAAAATAATTTTACTTTCTTTTTATAAGCTGGCCAGATTCAAAATGGCTAAATATGATCGGGTTTAAAGCTAAAGAGCCAAATAAATAATTTTTTCCTTCATTAAATGTTAGAATTTAATATTGCTCCATTTTGAAATTTTCATTGTAATATGAACCCAAAAGAAAATGCAGAGTAAATTTACACATTACTTCTATTTTATTAAAAACTATTTCCTTCACAGAGGACATACTTGCACCCTTATAATATATGTAATCAATAAAAAAGTTATAAATTAAGAATATAAAATGAACTGAGATGTTATTATTAACCCTCATATTTAGAATTTAATATAGAAGGAAAGAGTGATTTACTTTTTTTGCTAAATCATATCTTTCTATATATTTGAATAGTTGATATAGTTACGTTGAAAGCATCTTTGAGCCTTAAATATAAATACATCTTCTAATAGTGATTCAAATCATAAGGGCCAAACCATTCCCGCTAGGTCCAACCCATTGTTAAATAGTTTGTTCGATAATAGTATGAAAAGAATCGGATTAATTGATTATGCCCACCATAGGCATTTTAATTATATTGATGAGAAGGAAGATCAAGCACATACAAAACAACGACTCGTCTAGTCGTCTTCCTTCGGCTCCAACCTCAACTAGATACCACAATCTCTCTGGTTCATCTCTCCCTCTCTCTCCTTCTATCTCTCTCTGGCTCCAGTATTTCAAGTTTCAACCCAGAAATACATGATCTCAGAAATCTAATGTTTACTGAAATCCTTTATTAGAAGAGCTTCATTGATTCCATTCCTTTCCAATCTTTTCAGTTTTGTATATGTAGCTTTATAAATCCAGACTCAATTATTCTTGCTCCCCAAACTACACACACACACGTTTGATTGATGATCGATATCGTAACTGAATGAATGAGGATCGGTCTTAAGTTTTTTTTAGGATGAAGAAGCAGAATGGTCCAAGAACAGCCGGCATCGCTGTGGTTGTCGGGTGCCTCACGGCGGCGGCGTTCGTGTTTGTTTTGGTGTTGGAGATGAAGTACTCATCGCCGTCAACGACGGTGGGGCTGAGGCAGAGTCAACCACATCATTCTCAAGCTGGCCATACAAGAAGTCATGGTAAGAACATTTATTACACACCACATAATTAATAGCCGACGGTGCAGTTGAAATAGATGATTCTCAAAGTATTGGTACTTGGTAGTAAGTTTATATTTTGTTCCTGCAACTATATATAGATACATTGATATAATTTACGTCTGGTATTTATTTAAAAATATTTAGTTCTATTTTCAAAAAGATCCCCTTGACATAATGTATTGAAAACAATTTCCTGGTTAACAAAATCACCTTGAAATTAATATAAAAAATTGATAGAAAAATCATAAATTTAGAAGACAAATTGGATTCATAGTTAAAAAAATATAGAAATAATCTGAATTAAAATATTGCATTAAAACAAACCCAATATTAATTCTTACTTTTAGGATGGATAAATACAGAGATTATTGTGGATTATTTTTATCCTTCGTGCAATGTATGAACTTGTCAACTTTACGATTGCCAAATACTTGTTCAAAATTTCAAGTTTAGATTCTCACGTTATAGCCCCAGCCATCATTGCCACCTTTACAGGCAACGAATATGGCCACTCAAATCTCTTCAGTCTTCTTTATCTCTCTCCCCACACACACACATTTAAACACTATCTTAATTTTGACTATAATTGTGATAACTATAGGCATTGCTTGGTTCTATCATTTTTCAATTTTATATTGTATGTAATATATACACATACACTCCTTCTGATCCTAGATACTCTATCATATTTAATTAATTTGATTAGATTAAGGAAGTAAATTAAATTAGTTAACATGACGATAAATACTTACATACTACCAATGTGTTACATCATCCATACTTTTTTAATGAAAATGTTCCAGCAGTCTTTTTTGTAGGTTCCATATATATAATATTATAATGGATTGTGAAAAGAGATTGAGAAATAATCATGAGAAATTTGTGGGATTTGAGATAAAAAAAATTTGGAATTTGAAGAAAACATAAATGATGTGACACTTCATGCGTATATAAGTATTTTCTCTATTACTATAAGTAATTTAGGAAAATTGATAAATATGTTATGCCTTTAAGACTGATATCAATTCTACAATTAGATCTGACATTAATAATCGGAGGAGTACAAGACTTAGAAAATTAATTAAGAATATCACTTTTATCATAAATATAAAACGTCCATCAACTTTGTCTTTGAAATTTAAAATTATTTCTATCTGTATTGATGGCACAAATAAGGGTTTCATTAATGGTAGTTTCAATACACATGATTGGATAAGTTTTTTAGGAAAAATTAACACATCGGTTATAAATAACTAACAAAAATATTTTCTTTTTAATATTCACTAATTTTATCTGGCACTCATATTGTTAAAGATGGGATTCATTCATGGGGTATGTAGCGCGCGCACGTCACCGTAACTTAATATATGTTAGTCAAAGATTTTTAGCTCAAAATTTGGGTATAGAATATAACTAAATTTTGAAGTTTCAAGTGTCGGAGCCACCGTGTATTTATTTGACTTTGAATCATTATATATATAATACTTGACACTATATACATATATATATTCTTATATATTAATCAATGCAAATGCAGAGCATTATTGAATTGCCTGGTGTGTGTGTGTGTGTGTATCGTATACTTCAAATTTGAATTTGTTAAGAACATCGATGGTGAAATTTAAAAGAAAAAAAAGGATCCACTTCAAAACGATTAGCTCATGAAGGGATGGAATTTTTTTTAATTTTTATCTCTTTTTAATTAATTATAATGAATTACTGTACATGTTCATCATTATCATTATTATTACAATTATGTTAAATTACAGAAAATTCTATCATCTACTTGAACTATCAATTAACCCTCAACTAATGTTATCATCTATACAAATAACCCTCAACTAATACATCATCATCATCATTATTATGGTCTAATTATTAATCACTAATTAAGGAAATGCAGAATCGGACGGGTCAACAATGGTGATCCCGGCAGAAGCAAAGCCGACCAAGCAATGGCTGGGGGACCCACCTCCCTCGCCGCCACGTCCTATGGCGGAAGCAATCACATGCGACTGTTCTCATTATTTCTATGACATCTGTTCCATTCACGTCCCAACAGTGTTGGACCCCACCACCTCCACTTTCTTCATCAACCGTCCATCATCAGCCGACCATCCAACGGTTGAGAAAATTCGTCCTTATCCTCGAAAATGGGAAAATCTCACCATGTCAAGAATCAGAGAAGTCACCATCGCCTCTTCAACCCAACCAATTCCAGTCTGCCACGTTACCCACAGATCACTGGCTCTAGTATTCAGTGCGGGAGGGTACACCGGGAACTTCTTCCATGAGATGAGCGATGGGTTCATTCCCCTTTTCATCACCGTCAACTCCATCTTCAATCAGGATCATGGTTCGAAAACCCGGTTTGGACCGGCCGGTCCGACCGGTGAACCGCTGAACCGGCGGACTGGCCGGTCCGGACCACAGTCAACCCGGTCAACGAGTTGACTCAGTGTTGACCGAGTCAACCCGGTCGGGTTGACATTAACCCGCCCAACCCGCCGAGTTGGGCGGGTTGGGCGGGTTTTTTTTGTCATCAGACCCAACAGCGTCAGCCATCTTCATTCCCAGACCCACGCCGCCGACGTCTTCTGCTTCCTCACTCTCGACCACTCCCATATTCATTCCATCACAGCCTTCTTCTTCGTAAAACTGAAATGAAGCAAAGTCAGCTAATAATAGGCAAATCAGAGACGAGAAGCGAACAGTAGACAAGAGGCAGATCAGGAAAGAGGAAACTGGCAGATCAGCAAGAACAGAC
>JANTPZ010093144.1:0-28249 GCA_025593235.1 Vachellia pachyceras | reverse complement strand
CTTGGATCTGGTACCGTTAAAGCTACCTCCTCTATTCATTTAACTTCTGTTTTGGATGTCCCTGATCTTGCCTTTAACCTCCTTTCCCCCAGTCAACTTACTCGCCAACTAAATTGTTTTATCTCACTTTTTCCTGACCATTGTTTGATACAGGATCTCACGACGAAGCGTATTATTGGTAAGGGTTATGAATCTGGAGGACACTATTTCCTTAATGATCGGGTGCTGCATTCGGTTGCTTGCTCTGGTGGTGCATCTCCTTTTGCAGTTCATTGTCGTTTGGGTCATTTGTCTTTGTCGTCATTAAAGAGGATTTATTCTCAGTTTAGTCACTTATCATCCTTAGATTGTGACTCGTGTCAATTTGTCAAACTTCATCGTGTCCCTTTGGCATCTAGAGTCAATAAACGGGCTACATCCCCCTTTGAGTTAGTCCATTCTGATGTTTGGGGTCCTTGTCCTGTTGAGTCCAAAACTGGTTTAGTCACTTATCATCCTTCATGTGCCGATACACTCGCCCAAAATGATGTTGCTGAAAGAAAGAATCGCCATTTATTAGAAGTTGCTCAAGCTCTCACGCTGTATCCACTCCTCTTTTTTGATCAACTGTATGCCTTCTTCCGTTCTTCATGGTGTTACCCTTTATACCACGTTCCCCACTAAGTCATTGTTTCCTATTGCTCCTAAGATTTTTGGGTGTGTATGTTTTGTTCGTGATGTCCGTTCTTCGGTCTCGAAATTGGATCTTAAGTCCCTCAAATGCGTCTTTCTTGGATATTTGAGGGTTCAAAAAGGGTATCGTTGTTACTCTCCTGATCTTCGCCGATACCTCATGTCTATAGATATCACCTTTCATGAGTCTACTACGTTCTTCTCGTCCGCCTCTTCGCCTATTAGTGCCCAGGAAGATGCTCTTGATGATCTCTTAGTGTATCATGTCTTACAGCCACCAGTTCCGGCATCGGCCAAACCACCAGTGGTTCATGTCTATCATAGACGACCCAAGGAAGGTAGTATCGACTCTCCAATTCATGACCTTCCAGGCTCCACTATGTCGTCAGATCCAAGCCAATACCCTATCATCCCTACTTCTGACTCTGTTCCAGATCCAATTGTTGTACCTGAGCCAGTTTCTGATTCAACCGATTTGCACATTGCTCTTCATAAAGGTAAACGTACTTGCACCTATCCCATCTCCTCATATATGGTTTAAAGCAAAGTCCGCGAGCTTGGTTTGACAGGTTCAGCTCGGTAGTTCAAAAGTTTGGCATGCACCAAAGCAAGTGTGAGCATTCTGTGTTTTACCAACGGACGGATGCTGGTGTTATTTTATTAGTTGTATATGTCGATGATATTGTAATCACAGGTGACAATACCTCGGGCATTTCATTACTCAAGACCTTCCTCAATTCTCATTTTCAGACAAAGGATTTGGGACCCTTGAAGTATTTTCTGGGAATAGAGGTTATGAGAAGTAAGAAAGGGATTCTCTTGACACAGGAAATATGTCCTTGATTTGTTGGAAGAGATAGGAAAACTCGGAGCTACACCAAGCAGCGTTCCTATGATTCTAAACCCATTTCTTGATATTGATGGCACCATACCATTTGAGACATTGCCGGAAGATGAGGAACAAACTTGATCATGAGAAGATCAAGTCTTTTGAGCATCCTGAGAGGTATCGGAGGCTAGTTGGAAAATTGAATTATCTTACAGTAACCCGTCCTGATATCACTTGTGGTTAGTGTCCTTAGCCAATTCATGATGGCACCAACTGTAGCTCAGTGGGAAGCCCTGGAGCATGTTTTGCACTATCTAAAAGGGGCGTCTGGTCGTGGTATACTTTATACTAATCATGGTCATAATGAGATTGAATGTTTTTGTGATACCGATTATGGTGGTTCGAAAGCTACCAGACGATCTACTACAGGATATTGTGTCTTTGTGGGTGGAAATCTAGTTTCTTGAAAGAGTAAGAAACAAGATGTGGTGTCACGATCGAGCGCTGAAGTTGAATACCGAGCTATGGCATAGTCCACTCAAAAGATTGTATGGATTTATCAACTGATGAAGGAGATCAGTTATAGTGCGTCATTACCAGCAAAGTTATGGTGTGATAACAAAGCTGCCTTGCACATAGCCTCCAATTCTGTGTTTCATGAACGAACGAAACATATCGAGATTGATTGTCACTTTGTTCGAGACAAGGTCAGAGAGAACTTTATCTCTACAGGACATGTACGGTCTGGTGATCAATTAGGCGACCTTTTGACTAAGGCTCTCACTGGGATACGGGTCGACTATCTTTGTAATAAGTTGGGCTTGATTAATATCTATGCTCCAACTTGAGGGGGAGTGTTGATATATTAGGATATATATTACTATTAATGTGAGATTGCTGATGAGATAAATTAGGGCTACGATTGTGATTATGTCCGCATTACTAGGGATATGATTATAATTATGTAATTATGACTCTGTACATCTCTCCAATGTATAAATACCTGTTGAGGGTACATCAAATAGATTGAATTATTCAAAACATTTCTCTAGTTCATCTTACAATGGCTTATCTTATATCTAAAATTCTAAAACAAATACAAAGACATCAAATACTAATTTAACTTTCATTTTTTTTTCTTTGCCACAACTTCTCAGGTACATATAAATTGGAAGGCCTGAGTATAAAATTGTAATTAAATATCACCACTTGTGAATAGATGAGTACCTTCCAGAAAAACTCTCCAATAATGAGAATCTCTATGATAGTCCAAGACTTGGGATGATTTTTGGAAGCAGTAGGTGAGGTGGCCTTGAACTCGACTCCTCAACATTTCCATCGAAATTTAGGAATGAGAGTTCATTTTCAAGAATAGAATAAGCTTCTGAGAATGCCTGCACCAAAAATTTTGCACAAACAACGTAACTAGGAAAAGGCTAAATTATTAGCCCAAAACTTTAAAGACAACCATAAAAAAGATGAAAGATACAGCAATTAACCAAGCAGAAAAAGGCTAAATTTTACGAGCCTTCTCCTAAGGATTATAATGAGAGATTTAGATCAAGACATCCAACTGCTAATTTATCATCCTAGTTATCATGGCACAGACAAACAATTTTAGACTAGAAAAACACCATAGTTGGTAATTATGATAAAACCATTACCTTGATGCATTGATGTATGCGAAAGCAATTTCTTCCCACATTATTCATTGGGAAAAGAGGATCATCTATATGTATTGGATCAATGCTACAGAGTCAAGTAGTTGGTCATCAATACCAGGAGAGGAATAAAGTCTAAAGGATACCATATCATATACAAAAAAGGCTTGAGTTCATTATTACCTACAACCTCTTTCTCTTTTTAGATAAACTCCACTTCCCTGGACAGAAATTCTCATTTGGCGGGGATCAAATACATTCCTGAAGGGAGGGTGAACCAAAAGGCGGGAAAAATACTGTCCTAAAACCTCCATGATGGTAAGGTATCAATAGTTAAACATTTGCAACAAGAAAGTTCACTAACCCAAAAAAGTGGAGAAAATCCATTAGAAGGCTTCCATAGTTCTGCAAGGTAATAATAACAAGTTTGTTAAGTAGTTGTCAGATATTGTTGGGGGGAAAGCAATATTATTATAAATACAAGCCTCCATGTGAAAGCTTTGCTCTTCATGGATTTTCAAACAATCTGAGATAAACAAGAATGAAAATGCTTTTGGCAACTAGCAGAAGTGAGAAAAGAGAGATGTGTAAATTCGGTAATTTTGGCCACGAGACTTCTTAATTACGCAAGTGGATCGGATAATAATTGTCCAGAAAAAACAATCTGAATATTCCTTAAATCACCCTAAATCCAGAGTTCAGATCCTCTGCAGACTGCAATGAATAAGTTAGGGCACATGGTGCTGTAAAATTGAGATGGAGGGAATGAAAGCAAATAAGGTTTATATGCCTGTTTCTATTTCAACTTAACTACACTAATGTGTAGAACACCAAAGGGAAGCCGAATGCAAAATTCCATACCATAACAGATTTAAAGGAAAAGATATGCCCTTGAAGATGTCAAAATCACTCCCCAGCCAAGCAAACCAGAGAAAACCATAAAACAAATGTTTAGAAACTGAAGTAATCAAATGGAGAAATTTTTGAGCTAAATGGGCATGCTAACAGAAGTCAAGAGGGGAAAAAATTATATCAGCAAATCAAATCTTCATGCCATCAGTGTTTAGACTTTCAAGTATTCCTGATCAAGGATTTCATTTTAAATGGAGCATTAAGGTTCCAAATTGACTTGCCAAGAAGAAACCAGTCCCTAGCTGGAGAATAAGTTGTACTTGATAGTTACAGTCGGTTATTGTGTGAGCCAGATACTTGCAAGCGACTCAAATATTGAATACCTGCTAGTTAATACCCTCCATTCCCAAATTAAACAAAGCACTGAAATCAATACCCCAGTCACTCACTAACACTGAAATATTGAGATACATAGTTGCTAGATTATGTAGGTATGAAAAATCATAACAAAATCACTATAAAAAGTATATGTATATGTAAACACCACAGCAATCAATTTCTATTAGAAAACCCTTCATCAGGAAAGAACTAACAAAATTTAATTGCATCTAAAAGCCAGCATTTAATTGTGCTTATACTTCATTGTCCCTGGTCAAATACCCTAATGAAGCTTCCATGGTTTATCAAAACCACTAAGATATACATGCCTTTCTCAAATTGTAAAGGTGAAATTCCAATGGAATTCAGCAAGTATGAATGTCTGTACTTATCGTTGTTTCACATGTCATGTTAAATTACCTTGCGCATTTGAGACATTTAAACACTTCTGGTCTTATTATTGTTTCAGCTTCTTTAAGAAACCGATTTTGTAAAAGGTACCAGACATGGAAGTGTATTTCATTTGCTACTTTCAAGCCAGAACAGCCCTTCCATATGTATGTTTAAATCACATGCATGCATTAGTACTTGTATTTATATCAATTTACTTCTGTGATTACTAATATGTTAATGCATGCAAGCTTGCATAATACCCATCCCAATCAGATTCAACTACTACCCCATTTTCCTTAACCAAGTAAATTGATTTCAAAACATTAGTTTCTTAATGAGCGAAAAATACCAGAACAAGACACTCCCAGATTAAAATAGCATAAAGGGAAGTCCAACACATCATATGTTAATTATGAATGAAAACATTCTATCAAATAAAAGGAAAATGAATTATATTTAACTGTACCAGCTCCTAAATTAAGCATGATCTCGTCATCAACAAAAATATTATAATAAGCATTGTTAGGGCCATAGTAAAATCCTCATTCATCATCAGCAGAAAGATATTACATAAGAATAAATTAGGATTGTAAAGGAAAGAACAAATCTTACTTGGTCAATCTGCCTGCCCAGATGGTGCTCATGTTGAAGAAAGCGTATAATTAGTAACACCTATAATAGAAATCCAGCTTATGCACAATTTTTCACAGATAAGAAAAATTATAAAGTAATAAACATCCATAAGATGAGAAACCGGCTTCCTTGAATTCTAAATAAAGATAGTTTACATGAGTCCATCAAATTTTGGATAAAAGAATGGGAGAAAATCTTGCATGCAGTTGCTTATCCTTACCATTAGATTATTCAATTAAAACATGACAGGTATACGGTTTTTACAGCTTAGCATCACATGATTGAGTCTTTAAAAAAAAACTGCAAGTTAAATTGTGTTGGAGAATTTGATAGAAGGATATAAAGAACTAAATGAAAACATATTATTAGAAACATAACATAACGGTTGAGAAAACTGAACCTTCAATACAAAAGACCTATATATGTAGACTATTACTCTAAAAAACCTGGAGGTTTGCTAATATCAATCATTTTAATAACCACCTAGGCAGTAGTCCCCATGTATGCAATGTTTGAAGAATGAGTTGTACTAATTCACAACTTGTCAATGGTGCAACTTCCTATAAATTTTTCATCTTATTGATGATTTTAACTATCGACATCCTAATAGAGAAAGGGAAAAAAAAAGAATAGGGAAGATATTAATTATTTGTAATCTAGAGACTAAATATAAATATAGGTAAGGATATTGAAATTAGAATTAGAGTAAGGAATTAATCTTTTAATCCTTTTGTTTTGTTAATTATTGGCTCAATTATCTTGTTATCATGCTTTACTAATTATATTCTGTTGCAATTTAATATTATCTTTATTTGAGTTTTGGCAGTTATCTCTCGGGTTCTGTATGTAAGATGATGCACCGTAAAATTTACATCTATTGAATTACCCGAGAAGGATATATGTACATCAAGGAGCCTTCTTATTAATGGCTCATTACTATAATTAAATACACAAAATCATAATTCTAATTCCTGATTGTAAAGGATATATTTCCTAATATATATCTCAATCATATCTCAACACTCCCCCTCAAGTTGGAGCATAAATATTAATCAAGCCCAACTTGTTACAAAGATAGTTAACCCGTATCCCAGTGGGGCCTTAGTCAAAAGATCGCCTAATTGATCACCAGATCGCACATGTCTTGTAGAAATGAAGTTCTCCTTGATCTCGTCTCTAACAAAGTGACAATCAATCTCGATATGTTTCGTTTGTTAATGAAACACAGAATTGGAGGCTATGTGCAAGGCAGCTTTGTTATCACACCATAACTTTGGTGGTAATGACGCACTAAAACCGACCTCCTTCATCAAAAGATAAATCCATACAATCTCTTGAGTTGATTATGCCATAGCTCCGTACTCGGCTTCTGCGCTTGATCGTGACACCACATCTTGTTTCTCACTCTTCCAAGAAACCAAATTCCCACCCACAAAGACACAATATCCTGTAGTAGATCGTCTGGTAGCTTTCGATCTGCCGTAATCAGCATCACAAAAACACTCAATTTCAGTATAACCATGATTAGTATAAAGTATACCACGACCAGACGCTCCTTTTCGATAGTGCAAAACATGCTCTAAAGCTTCCCACTGAGTTATTGTTAGTGCTATCATGAATTGGCTAAGGACACTAACCACAAAAGTGATATTAGGACGGGTTACTGTAAGATAATTCAACTTGCCAACCAGCCTCCGGTACCTTTCAAGATTCTCAAAAGGCTTGATCTTCTTATGATCAAGTTTGTTCCTCATATCTTCCGGTAGTGTCTCAAAAGGTACTGTGCCATCAAGATCAAGAAATGGATTTGGAATCATAGGGACACCGCTTGGTGTTGATCCTAGTGTTACTGTTTCTTCCAACAAATCAAGAACATATTTCCTTTGTGTCAAGAGAATCCCTTTCTTACTTCTCATAACCTCTATTCCCAGAAAGTACTTCAAAGGGCCCAAATCTTTTGTCTAAAAATGAGAGTTGAGGAAGGTCTTGAGCAACGAAATTCCAGAGGTATTATCACCTGTGATTATTATATCATCAACATAAACAACCAATAAAATAACACAATCATCCGTCCTTTGGTAAAACACAGAATGGTCACACCTGCTTTGATGCAGGCCAAACTTTCGAACTACTGAGCTAAACTGTCAAACCAAGCTCACGGACTTTGCTTTAGACCATATAAAGATCTCTGAAGCCGACACACCTTCCCATCCTCCCCTTGAGCAACAAAACCTGGTGGTTGCTTCATATAAACCTATTCGTGTAGATCACCATTCAAGAAGGCATTTTTAACATCAAGCTGATGAAGTTCCCAATCATAATTAGCAACCATAGAGATGTAAAGGTGAACAGAAGAGAGTTTCGCCACAAGGGAAAATGTCTCAGAGTAGTCAATGCCATAAGTTTGAGTATACCCCTTAGCAACAAGACGAGCTTTAAGGCGTTCCACATTACCGTCAGCTTTTGTTTTAACTGTAAACACCCACTTCCATCCAATGGCCTTCTTTCCTGTCGGTAAATCAACCAGAGTCCAAGTACCAGCCTGATCAAGGCCATCATCTCAGCCTCCATTGCAACACGCCAACCCAAATGGTTTAAGGCTTGGTGAAGAGTTTTAGGAATAGAGATGGAATCTAAAGAAGCAATAAAGGAACAGGAGGTAAGAGACAGATTGGTATAGGAGACATAGGAAGAAATTGGATAGGTGCAAGTACATTTACCTTTGCGAATGGCAATGGGCAAATCGGCTGAATCTGAAACAATGGAGGGGTTGGAAACTGGAGATGGAGAATTTAGCTCAGGTACAACAACCGAATCTAGAACAAGGTAACGAGTATCTGGAGCAGGATCACAAGTAGGATTGACTGGGTCGGATCCTGGATCAGACGACGTAGGTACTGAAGGGCTATGAGGCTGAAAGAGGCCATTACTGATCGTGGACCGTCTTTGATAGACATGAACGACTGGTGGTTTGATGGATGCCTAAACAGGTGCTGGAGCTGGTGGTGGTAAGACAGAATATACTAAGAGATCATCAAGATCATTGACCTGAGCAGTGACAGGGGAAGAAGAGGATGGAAAGAACGCAGTAGACTCATGTAAAGTGACATCTCTAGACACAAGATACCTACGAAGAGTAGGAGAGAAATAACGGTACCCCTTTTGAACCCTAGAATAACCAAGGAATACACATTTGAGAGACTTTGGATCAAGTTTGGAGACAGAAGGGCGAACATCACGAACAAAACAAACACACCCAAAGATTTTTGGATCAATAGGAAATAAGGAAGGGCCTAGTAGGAAACAATGTGTTGTAAGGAGTAACACCATTAAGAACAGAGGAAGGCATCCGATTGATCAAACAACAAGCAGTAAATACAGCATCAGCCCAAAACGGCTTAGGGACATTCATTTGAAACATGAGAGCCTAAGCAACTTCAAACAAGTGTCGGTTCTTTCTTTCAGCAACACCATTTTGAGAAGGTGTAACGGCACAAGACCATTGATGAAGAATGCCGTGCTGAAACATATAGTTTTGAAATGGCATTGAGAAATATTCATTGGCATTATCACTACGCAATGTTTGAATGGATGCAGCAAAGTGGGTTTTCATTTCAGTACAAAAATTGCAAAAATGAGAAAACAACTCAGAACGAGATTTCATTAAGTACAGCCAAGTTGTTCGAGAGAAATCATCTACAAAGGTAACAAAATACTTAAAACCCGGTTTAGACTCTATAGGACAAGGACCCCAAACATCATAATGAACTAATTCAAAAGGGAATGTAGCATGTTTATTGACTCTAGACACTAAATGGACACAATGATGTTTGGCAAACTGACACGAATCACAATCTAAAGATGATACATGACTGAATTGAGGATAAATCCTCTTCAAGGACGCTAAAAATAAATGACCTAAACGACAGTGAATATCAAAGGTGAGATGCACCAATAGAACAAGCAACCAAATAAGACACCCGATCATCAAGGAAGTAATGTCCTCCAGACTCATAACCCTTACTAATAATGTGTTTCGTCTTGAGATCCTGTATCAAACAATGGTCAGGAAAGAGTGCGATAAAACAGTTTAATTGTCGAGTAAGTTTACTGGAGGAAAGAAAATTAAAGGCAAGGTTAGGGACATTCAAGACAGGTTAAGTTGATAGACGGAGTGGGTTGAACAATTCCAGATCCAAGAACACGAGAATACGAACCATCAGCAATAGTGATGAAAGGTTGACATAAGGCGTAAATGATGAGAAGAGATGACGATTACCTGTCATGTGATCAGTGGCACCGGAATCAATGATCCACTTCGAGGAAGAAGTAGCAAAGCAAGAATCAATTCTACCTGTAGCAAGAGCACTAGGAGCGGAGGGAGTAGCACCACTAGCTTGAGACCCAGCCATGAGGAGAAGAAATCAAACCCCGTAAGAACCAATTTAGAGTAACCGTAGTCACAATAAAAACTAACAACGAAACAGCCGTAAACTACCAAATAGCAAACCGGCAGCAAAAGCAACCAACAACCAAAAAAAACCCAGAAACCACTGAACAGAAGCAGCGCACGAAGAGGCCGAACAACAATGAACGCGTACGACTTGTAAGAACAATGAACAGTGACGCTCTCAAACCAAAGAACGCGCCGATAGCGGAGTGAGAAGTACACGTACGGACATCGGTGAACAATGACGGCAGGAGAGAAATAGCTAAACCTAGGTTAGGCTCTGATACCATGTAAGATGATACATCATAAAATTCACATCTATTGAATTATTCGAGAAGGATATATATACATCAAGGAGGAGCCTTCTTATTAATGGCTCATTATTATAATTAAATACACAAAATCATAATTCTAATCTAATTCCTGATTGTAAAGGATATATTTCCTAATATATATCTCAATCATATCTCAACACTGTATAAAGGCCTCAACATCCAACCAGGATTAGGTTGGATTTGGTTTAATATTATCTCTCGAGTTCTATACAAAGGCCTCAAGTGATTATTATTGCTCCATTGTTCTATCTTACATACTCTTTTAAAATTATATGATACATAAATATCTTGAATATTCATGATTATTGGTACAAGTTACTAATTATTCTTTTCAAGAATAAATTAACAGAAATTGAACACAGCAAAGTATCGTATGGCATTCAACAATTCCAATGGCCATTAGATTTTCAGCATATGTAAATACCAACTGTATTACTTCTGAACCAAGAGGACTCTGAGAAAACATCTAGAAATCAAAATTTCATGTAAACATATATATTAAGCAAGCATACCAAACAGTAGGAACTTAAGCCACCAGAATAGGACTGATCAAGGCTTCGATCTGCCAAAAACTGTTTTAGCACCAAAGCAAGAGGTGTAACAGCAGGAAATTGTTCTGTCAGACCCTTAACCTATAGGCAGCAGTATAATGCAGCATCGGTCAATCAAAAGGCAAGAATGAATTAACTGTTATAAGAGATTGGATTGCTGCTTCCTGAACAGGAAAACTAACAAACCAACACTAAAAGCAAACAATGCAGGGACTGAAGCCGGGCCAAAAATAAAAAGCAACAGGTCATCATGTAATTAGCAATTAGATTACATAATGAAAAAAGAAAATTTAATTTGCCTCCCTCAGACAATTTGGTTCCCCCCTGGGTTTTACATAAATGTGTGCAAGTAACAAAGCCCTTCTCCTCCCTCCTTATGTTAGTGGTGGTCCCCGCATCCACTGCCTGATATTTTGCCTCTATGCATCCTACCGTCTCTCCTCCTGAGAACATAGACCATAACCCTCACCTCTCACCAACACAACAGTCAACACCTTTCTCCATTTCCAACGAAAACATTTCCCATTCTTTTTTTAACTACTTTTCCTTTCTTAATTATTGCTCAGATGATCAGATTTCCATTTGCCTTCCAGTTTTGTCCATAAAAAAAAGATTTGCTCTAACAATAATTACAAATATCATTCAGTTTTCAATTCTTAAAGATTTTCTCTCCAGCCATCCTTTGCAAATTTCATTAACTCCTTGGAATTTTTTTTTTTAATCAGAACAAATAGGATATACCAGCTTCCTACAGTTATTTAGTCATATCAAAGCTTCAGAATGCCTTTTCATTTTCCTTGAATACAAGATGGACGATAACTTAAGATGGGCATAATTGTTATCCACAATTGAAGGCAACCAGGCATATCCATTTTTTCTTTTTGGGCCAATGACATAGACAGCCAAAGTATCATAATCAAAAGTTACCAGTTCTGAAGTTTGGAGTCCCGTATGTGATGGGGTCTTGAAGCTAATGTCAAGACGTACTGATTTGGAATCCTTAGAAGTGTCGCTATTTATTGGGCAGCATTTTGGCACCGCTGAATCTTCTGAATGAATCATATCAGAATAAACAACATGGCCATTTTCACCATCAGTACAAGCTGACTTCCCTTTCGGAGATTGTAAAATAGGAGCAGAAGAGGTGATAGCATCATAAGGAACTTCCACCACAAGCATAACAATAGGTATCTAAAACAAAAGGGAACAAAATGAGAACATATTAGAGATAAGATCAAATTATATATAGAATTCTAATTGGACGGAAAAAAACAATTTAAGAGATGTTACAGCTGTGTTCTCCACTGTCTTCAGAGAATCATTTTTTACCCAAACCTGATTGGCAAGATACCTAGCTGCATGCTGGCAAAGCAACAAAGTTGAGGGTCAATTTTGTGACATGTTAAAACAGAATCAAAATAACTGCATTAACAGCAAAAAGGTGATAAAGCACAGAAGATTAATTTGGATATCCTTCTAATCATACCATAAGTAAAGGCAAAACAGGAAAACTATCAAAGTACATCACAGTAAAGTCCTAAACCTCATCAATTGTTTGATCGAAAAGCAACCATGAAGCAGACTTGCGGAAATAAATGATTAAGATATGGGAAATGCATGCAATGTCTGTGATCCATTATACAGAAAACCATTTGAGAGATGTCTCAAACTATTTCGGGTAGCCACCTCAGGACATTTATTGCAATCGTATTAAGTTTCTCACCATCCATTACATAGACCCCTTTTTTTTCTCTGAAGGAGACTTTTTCTTCCAGGGAATTATATATACATACACCACCAAGAACTAACTCCCAAATGCTTACAATGCTATGTCGGAGCAGGAAGAGATTGGGCTTCAAACATGGGAGAAACAAAGACCAACCAAGCCTAATGTATAAATTTAGTTTATGAGAGTTAGAAAAGAAAGGATCAAACTCCTCCGTAATTGGCCAGAGTGGCTTTTTATTCTTTTTGGGAACAACTAAATAGTTTTAAATGAAATTCCTAAGAATATGTACAGGCTCCCACTATTTTTCCGTCTTCCCTCACTTAATGCAATTCCCATTTCTTGCTAGGTTTTAAAACCAGTTTTTCAAACTTCGTAGGAGAGAAATTAAACAATGAAATGACAAGTATTAGAGCACTGCCTTCATATTCTTTCATTGTAATTATGGCAAAAAATTCAATAATACTCAATGTAGACGTCATACAATGGTTACATATCAAAATGGCATACCATAGCTTATTGTCAATATACCTGAAGACAAGTTTCTTTGATACCATTACGGCCCTCAAGTATTCCAGCTTCTTTTATTGGCTCCTAAATCATTATATTTAAAAGAAAAAAGAGTTACTTCACCAAAATAAAAGCACCGACAAGACAACAGAAGAGAAGTGGAAAAATTACCAGGTTTCTCACAGGAGGGAGACAAACCACAAGGTCAACATCACTTGTTGGAAGGGCCATACCAGTTGCATTAGAACCAAATATGTGTGTCCTGGAACGGGGCCATAGAACTTGTAGAGACCGGGTAACTCTCTTGACAGCCCAATTGATGTATGGTTTCCTAGACATATTCTCTGCAGCAACCTTGGATTGCATCATATATGTCAAGTAACATGATGAAATCCCAAAAAAATACACTAAGAAATATATGGGAATACTAGGATTAATGGACCTAAAACACCAAAGAAAGGAAGATTTGCCTTTACACAAGAAAGAAACTGATGCAGAAAAATAGAAAAACACTCAAGCTACTCAAAATGCAAGATATCTCTAAAATTTCATACATATTCTCCACCTAAAGCCTCTTTTTATTGAAGGCAACATGCTTCTTACAGAATCTCCTACCCAAAGCCAACACCTCTTAACCTTGCTGTCCAGGCCAGTTGTACATCCCTCACAGAATATATTCCACTTACCCCCCCCCCCGGCTCAGATTCTTTAGAATATACCCAGGGAAAATCATAATGTGCATGTTTGGGAATCCATTGGGAGAACAATTTTACGAATTCCGAGATAAATATGTGAGAGGAATTTTGTCTCGACTTGCATGTAAAGGGGGTTGGAATGAGATACCAAACAAGCACAATATCATTTGAATCTGTTATCCTGTCACGGCTAAATGAAGACATATAGCTTTCTACTAAAGATCAGAAATATACAGGACTAAAGTACCAAACTTTATTGATCAAATAGATGAAATGGGAACCAGCCAAGAATCAATCCTATTACCATTTTCAAACCAGTAATCAGTTTGCCCAACACTGTTCAGTCAAGGGTTGCTCATTGAGTTGGCCTAAATATTCCTTCAACCTACCACTTATAGAGAAGATAGTGGATTTCAACACAACCTAATCCACATGCATGAACATCCTTTTTTGCCATTTATTTTTAATATTTTTCTTAAAAGTTCGAAAAGTGTGCAATGATTTAAAAGCTCACATCAAACTAACCCAATTAAATCTACATAGTATGGCCCACAAAGCCTTTATTTTTCGATTAAATTACATTTTGCTCCCTTGTCATTTGTCATGAAATTGGTATAAACACTATACAGGTGAGCATAATCTGTCCAACCCAGATAAATCGGCCCAGCCCAAGTCAGCCTGTAATTAATAAAAAGGACAAGTCCAACTTCCAGGTAGAGCCAGTGGGCTCAGCTAACCTGGACCAGGCCTCTTTATTTTTATTTAAATCAAAAAAGCTGAAAATATTGTTAAAAAAGATGTCTCACTTGTACTTTGGACAACTACAAAAGACTTGCATGGTTATTACCAGGATTTAATATAAAATATTTAATAAATGAAAATTGTCCACTTAAAGCAGGAGGCTCAAAAGACAGTGGATATATTCATTGTCAATATATGAGTAAAACAGACACCTAACCCCCAAAAAAATGCTCATTGTTTTAACAATCAAGTTATCATTTTCATCAAAATTTGAATGTTAAATACTACAAGGTAACAAAGAGGTAATTGAACAAACCAAACGGGTGCTAAATGACACACTTCAAACCACAAAAAGCAAACGATTTTCGACCACGAAGTAAACTGCAATTTACTATAACTAGAGGAGCCAGTATGAATGGCTGTCATGTCATTTACTCACGAAAAAGAAAAAAAGTGGAACCAAATGACAAACACCTTGGTGCCTAGGGTGCACATAAAGTTTCTTGCTGCCAAGTGAATGCTTCCATTGTTTTTCATATGTATTATTAAATAATAGTTAATTACTAATTTGGAGATAAAAAAGATTTCAGACATACAAATAATAATACGAAGCAATGCAGCTGATATTCAATATATGGGTTTACTCATTACAAAACTAGGAAAAACAAATAAAGCTCTGAAGTTGGACCCCAGTTGAACCAAAGAAAATATAAAATGGTACCGTTCCTTGTCTGACTCATTGACTGTTCAGTTTCTAAAATATTGTAACTACTATTCAGTTATAAGACTGAATGGTAAGACAAAAGGGTCAGGCAAACTAATTTTTATACCTGCTTACAGAAAGAGTCAATCTCATCATGAAGAAGGCTGTGCATTAATGCCAAAGATGTACTCATAGGACAGCTCTGAGAATCAAGTGGTTGCAGAGGAAAGGCAACATCTGGCTGTGTGATAAAAATTAAACAATGAACACTAGCAGACATCTATAAAAGAGAAAAGTTTATAGAAAACTTTACATGTTCCTGATCAAGTGCTATCTGCGTCATTGCAATCAAACGGTCTTGCAGCAAGGCAGCAGGTAAAGGCTGGATCTTGGGTCGGACTGCAAGATTATTACTTCTCCAAGAAGGCCACACAACTTCAGCACCATCCACTCTTAAACAAGCTTCCTCAAAATTACTTCCATCATGATACCAACCCCTTACACCCCAGTGCCTTGGACTGGAACTTCCAGATCTAACTGTTGGAAAACCCCTTTGTTTCCTAGAATCACTAACAGGAGAAGGTGGGGGTGGACGTGGAGCCCGTGGCACAGAGAGCACTACAGGTGATGGTGGCCGCTTTATGCAACGCTGATCCCGCCTTGCACGTGGAACACATGGGCTTTTATGATCTACATTTCGCATAAAGTCAGATCTTGATCTTTCCCTCGACAAATTAGGAATAATGATTGGCCTTAGAATGGGGTATGGATGTGAATCACCTGTCTTCCCTTCAACTTCACAAGGTAAATTGTTACCAAGAGACCCAGATGTATCTTCTTCTGTTGCTGCATCTGTCGCTGGTGAAGAATGCAACACCTTTCCAGGTACTTCATTACCTGACACCACATATCCAACAGTCTGGGGTGCAGTTCCCATAGGATCAAATGGTGAACACAATGAAGCAGCAGTAGGTGAAGTCAAACCATTTGTGCTATATGAAGATGAGAAAGCAATTATGTCATCCACAGCACTATTCGCATCAGCCTCACGCCAAGCCCAAACACTATCATCTGAGCTGAGAGATGGAGCTCGAGAGAAACCAGTTCCTGGATGATCAGAAGGATCCCAGTACATTATGCCACCACCAAAGTATTGATTATAGTCCACACCAGGGACCGCATGAACCTCGTACTCTTCTTCTGATAGCCAGTGATTGTCATATTCATCTGGTAGCTCCTGTGCATTCATCAAATCAGGTATATCCATTAGGTCTCCATGATATTTTCTTTCATCATCAGGAGATGCCGCATTAACCTGCACACCATGAGAAGCCAAACTATTTGAAAGTGTAGGATGCCACCCAGGCATGAATCCAGAGTCATAATTACAAGTTGCCGAAGAAGCCATGCCACTTCGAAAAACTGGAGGCCAATCTAAACTCATAGGAATAGGATGAGAGAGAATTGGGTTACATCCACCTTCAATAGGAGTATTTCTTGCCTGCTGAAATGTGGGAACAACAGAGTGGCAGAAGTGATTGTGCCAGTTGCGTCCAACATCCAGATGCAGTCTATCAGTAGCAGGAGGGAGGTGTGAATTAATTGATGGAAAATACATAGAAGGCACACCAGGGCACTCATATGAACGATATTTTGAAAAAACTGATTTTCGACTTTCAAATAGGCAGCCTCTATTTTGCTCCTTCAACAAGAGATGTTCTTTCAAATGAGGCTCTTTAACCGGTTTATTTAGAACACTTGACTTAACATCTGATTCAGCAAGATATGGGGAGTTCAGAGGACTAGTGCTGTCATTGCAGAAAAGTCCACCAAGCTTCAAGGCAGGTACAGATGGAGTTTTAACATTAGAATCTCCATCACAAGTTGAATTATCTAATGTACAAGATGAAATTTTCTTTTCATTTAACAGTTGACAAGGCTGAGCACCTACACTATCGCAACGTTTAGAAAAATCTTCAACATAATCTTGAACTTTTTGGGTAGGGTTGTCCTCCCCATTAGGTCTGTTATGAGAATTAACAACGCTTGAATCCACAGCACAAGTGAAAGTACCACTTGCACATTCCTTTTTGACATTCTCAACAGTTGATGTATCACAAAAGCTATCAGGGATTGCCACCTCGCCATCAGAAAAAACAGGTGAAGAGGCAGTAGCTGTGATTGAATTATGAGAATCCCCAACCTGACAGTCAACAAGGGACTTTCTACTTTTCTTTTTCTTTTTTCTTCTTCTTGTAGTACTTCGACATTTCCCGACATTCTGTTGATGATTTTGGTCCTGATGACACATTAAAAAACATGTTAATCACTAGCTAGAAATAAGATTCAAACTTACAAAGAAAAAATTAAATCACAACCATTTCAGCAGTTGAGGATGAGCTTCCCCTAGAAACATCCTTCCCCATAGACACTCCAGGAAGTGGGATGGATCCCGTTGAATCAGCCTTCTGTTGACTCTCCACTACACCAACACCATCCTAGAATAACATTTAGGGAACAAGTTACAATTCAAACAGGCAGTGTGTCTATAATAACAGGGTTACAGCCACCTTTGTAAATGGGAAAAAATACCTTGGGAGGAATTTTACATGAAATATCATTCACACATGATTTTGGCACAGGGTTTAGCTTTTTAGCATTGCGGGCCCGACCTTTCTTTTTATGGCTACAATTACTGAGCTTTTCTTTAGCTTTACTTGATGAAGACTTGTCAGGTTCCTCTCCTAAAAGTTCAAGTCTTGTAGAGTCAATTGAAATAAACATCAGAAACCCTCGCAACTTTCTTATTATACAATCAGATATGGTACAAAGAGAACCTAAAGAACTAAAAAATAGCTTTTCTATATCATAATCACTATTACAACACAATGAGATCATTTTATTAAGATCCTGAAGCACTAATAATGAATCAAAGGCTCTGGCTAAAGAAGCAGGCCTCCTAGAAAATTTGGATGGCCTGATAATGTTTCCAAACTCTGCATCATCAGGAAATGTCTGAATCATCCTTGCGGAGGATGAAGAATAGTTGTATGGCAATGACTGTCTTACTCCAATACTGTATAGCCATAAGTCATCCTCCAAAGCATCATTTGCCACTTTGAAAACCTCATAAATCTGAAAACTTGTAAATCAAAAGTCAGCATGGCGAATAGATAAGGCCTATCTATGAACTTACAAAAGAAAGTCCCAGGAGTTATATAGTCAAAGTGAATAAGGAATGACTTCATATAACTAAGTACCTGTTGCTAAGGGATTCTAATGCTTACACATAATATAAACATAGATCTCCCTGTTCATGATATTTTGAATCAAGCTTAGAACCCAAGGTACCCAGGCAGATGAAATAGGAATCAAGTAAACCAAGCTTTGTTCAATGTGCATTTAATTTGAATCCTCAGTTGGTTAATGGTATGCAAGCATCGCATCTAATGATCAAAATTTTTGTTTCCTTTCACAATTAGGAAATAAGCAAAAGGATTTTTATACATATTTATTCATTATCAAATCGCGATAATTTTCAAGAATACTCTTGACTCACATTCAGGCATAATTTTCTCAAACATGTTTACTGATACAAAGCCCACCAAAATTGAGTCCCACATGAAAACTCTGGATGAAAAAAGAGTAGGAGTAAAAAATTCCAGAGGGCTAAATTTGACAACTTGAGCGGCTCCATTAAGGAAGATCTTAGATGTGATAGACATTATCCATACATATAAATTTAACCCAGAACAAGATAATCAAATGATGTTGCCGGACCCACCTTTCTACTCAATTCACCATAACCTTACTACGTTTCAATCGGAACTGTTAGCTAGTTAAGAACATAGCATTTATAATCCAATTTGCATAAATATCAAATGAAAATCAAAGAGAATGCCAATGAATACCAAATTTTTGGCCGCTTTCCCCATGATAGTCGACAGGACCTTCTTCCTTGTTGCAGCGTCCAGATTCCCCCACCAGTCCACGCAACCCTTTATCCTCCAATACACATTAGCTGAAATCCCTGCCTCAATTAGCCTTTCTTTCAATTTCACCCCTCTCTTTTTTCCAATGTTGTTAAAGCTCAACCAAGCCAGCCTCAATGAAACCTCAAGCCTATTCGCCACAAAAGCCTGAATACTATAATATCCTTTTGATTTTAACCATCCTAGTTCCACCCAATCTGCTCCTAATTCATTCATTTCACCTCTCAAAAAACCCCCATTTGAAATTCTATCCATTGCTTCCACCATCAGATCCACATTCTCAACGAAGCCCTCCGTCACAGTCATTGCGTCAAGCCCCTTCACTGAACACGAGCAAGCTTCGATATTTTCCCCTTCCCTCGACGCAAATAACCGGATGGACTCAAAAACCCACCTCTCCGACTCGTTCGACTCGGCCAAGCGTGACAAAAGCCCACGAGACTTCTTGCAGCAGAGGCTGGGTAACTGATCCCGCGAGGGAAGATCCGGAAGAATGATGAAGGAGCAATGGCCTTGAGCTCGAAGCTTGCACAACATTTGAATCAGAATCTGAACGAACTTCAAATCGACAGTCGTGAGATGAGCGACGCGCTGCTGAACGGAGAGAGATGAGAACCATTTCAGAATTGCAGACCTGGGGTTAGGGTTGGGGTTCGAAGGAAGGGATTGAGAACTGTAGAGAGAGATGTGGGAGGTGAGAGGGTCGAGGAGCTGGTGGTGAGCCATGAAGAAGCGTGAAACTAGAATTGGGTCCGGGGATTAATCAATCACTGCAGTAACAGACGAAAATAGCAAGATATGTATCCAAAGCTGGTGAGCAGAGTCCGATTCGGAGTGGAACGCTGAGCATTTTTAAAAGCTTTGAGAAAAGTCAACTTGTCGTCTATGATGGCTTCTGTTTCAATTTTCCTCGTCTCGCCTGTTTGAGGGGTCGTAATGATTGAGGTTGGCCATGAGATTTTTCTCCAAACTTCAGAATCCTCGGATGCTGTAAACAAGTTTGGCAAATGACTAGCATTACGGTAAAATGTAATATTTCCTCTTTTTTTAATCAACTCTAAATTTACATCAAATATTAATCTTTTATATTTTAAAATTATGAAATGTATTTCTAAAATTTTCTAAAATGTTGATTTAGAAAATTTAAAGAGTAACTATAAAAAAAATACTAACAATACTTAAATTTTAATCATTTTTATATTTTAAGTTTAAAATATAAAAATAATATGTTTAGATATTATAAAAATATGGTGCTCACCCGTACCCTTAAACTTCAAGATGAATTTTATGTTAATAAACATGAAATGCGTTTAATAAATTTGAAAGAGTAAATTAACAGTTGACAAAAATTTAACAGGCGAAAGTGTATACTTTAACATTAATGAAACTGTTGCTAGGATTTATGATATTTCATATGACCACTAATTCTTTTTTCTTTTTGCCAACGATGAGAATCAATGGTGTGTAGTTTAGGTAATAAATCAGCGAGAATTACATTGAATTTTTTTAAAACAAAGACAAATTATTACTATCACAGATCTCATAAAATCATGAAATTGATATAAATTTATGCCCCGTTTGGTACATGGAATTGGTTTTGGTGGAATTGAAAATGGAACTGGAAGTGAAAGTGAAATTAAAAGTTTGTTTGGTAGATTGGAAGCAGTGGGTATTATTTTAATTTAATATTTATTTTTATAATGAGAAAAGACTAATATGTCCCCACAAAAAAATTTCCCCTCGTTGCTTTATACTCTCGTTGCTTTCCGTCGAAGATCTCCACCTCCGTCACTGAGCCAGATCTCCACCTCCAAGCCAGATCGAAGACCTCACTGAGCCAGATCTCCACCTCCATGTCCATCGTGTACGCGTTGAAGAGGCAGGGACATCAAGAATGTCTTCCGGCGAACATCAAGAATCTCAGTCACCACCATCGTTTATGCGTTGAAGAGGCAGGGCAGGACCATGTGCCGGAGAGGGAAGCCATGGATGTCGCCGGAAGACAGTCCTCGCCGCTACAACAGTGCTGCCATCGTCCATGCGCTGGAGAGGGAAGCCGTCAGAGTTAGTCATTTACCGTCAGCCGTCGGAGTTAGTCATTTACGTCGCCGGAAGACAGTCCTCGCCGCTACAACAGTGACGAAGGTGAACGATGAGCTACAGGGAACTATGGTTAAGATTGAAGACAAGGAGATGGGAAGTCGCTGTGCGTGGAGGCCGCCGGCGCCACATATGGAGATTCATCGCCGCCAGACTCATCATCGCATATGGAGGTCACCGTTGTGAAGGGTACAATGGTCATAGATGAATTCTCAGCTTCTTGGAACCCACTTCCTAGGGGTTCTGATGGAACCCACTTCCATCATTTTTGATGGAAGTGAGTTCCATCAAGAAATGACTTCCATGCTACCAAACAACACAAACTATGGAAGTGAGTTCCACTTCCACTTCCATCATGTGAGTTCCCATGTACCAAACGTAACATTATTGGAATTGTAAGAAGACAAGTTTCACCTGACTTGTTAATTAGCAAGGCACCAATTGACAATTCAAGGTAAGAAAAACCATTGTGCTGTTAATGACAAATGAAAACGCCTTAAATAACAAATTAATGCGATACTACTAATAAATCAGCCAGTCAAATTGGCAAAAAAAATTAGGGTGTCACAATTGATAAATCAAGACAGTACAAACTACAGTATAACCAATGATAAGTTAAGGGGTATCAATTGATAAGTCAATGTGCCCGTTTGGAAACATGGTTGAAAGTACTTTAGGTATATATGTGAAGGAGATTATCTCATTTTTCGGAAAAACATTGTTGAATGTGTATTTGACTTTTTCAAATGCTCCACCAAACAAACCCAATATAGCACTAATAACAAATTGGGGTCAATTTGTCTTATCATAGTTTTAACTTTTAATATATCTCTCAAGAATCCCATGAAACTTCATGTCAATTTGATACTTGTATGAAAATATATATTGAAACTTTATATCAATTTGATAATTTTACAAAAGATGACATGATTGGGAACTTCATTCTCCAAACGGTGCGGGCAAGTCGAGATAAAACCATCTCGAAATCAAAAAAATCATCTTGAAATTTGTAAAACCATCTAGAAATCCGTAAACTCCTTTCTCCCAACAGAACTCCTTTCTCCTTACGGAGTTTCCAAACACACACAATAATAATGATTTGTCTTTCTTTAGGGTTGAGTGTGAATCCCTGAGGAGACTTACACTTCAATCCCAAATAAATGAAATAATATTTGATAAGTCCCAATGACTTATGAATGAGCCTTTTTCTTGTCCTAAGTCTTTAAGATTTATTGAATATTATTTTTTACTTAAAATTCCAAAAAAAAATATTGCAATTTATCACTGGGCTCTTAAAAACCATTTTTTTTCTTGCCTGGAGATTCGGTAGATATCGCACTATGTCATGGGCTCTAAGAGCCCAGGTAGAATGCATCTTGGGCCAACACCCATTTTTCGAATTCCAAAGAGGCTTTGAGAAGTATTATTAAGCAACGAGACCAAGACTTGTTTCGTTGAATTTGGATCCTCTTAAATGATTTTTTTTTTCAATTAAGAGATATTAATCATTAGATTGTGATTTAGCGGTATTAAAATTGGAAAATGACATAAAAATAACCTTAAAAATGGTAAATGACAGATAGATGTGAAAAGATTTCATCGTAATAATGAACGAACCTATATCAAAAATGGGATTTTTTAAAATGGGGAATGACAAAATATGACATAAAAGACTGAAATGCCCTTGACCATTTTAAAAAGTTTTGACCACCTCAACCATCATTTGGCGAAGTGGTTGTAAACCTTTTAAAATGGTTGAGGGTATTAAAATTTTTTTCCTCATTTTTTTCCTCCAATTTAAAAAAGGGAGCATTGGGGATAAAGCTACATTGAGAATTAATTAGAGAATGAGACCTGCTATATGAAAGCTCAGTTTTATAACGTGAAAACTTAATTGCACATAACATAAGAGTTCAATTGCATTTTTATGAAATGTCCCATTTTATAATTAATTTTTCAATTGGGTACTTATCACCAATTCTCCCTTTCAAAAATCTAATTTTATGATTGATTCATTCTTTGTTGTTACGAAATCTTCTGAGATTTACCATTTTCAAGTTTCTTTTTATATCATTTTCCCTAATGAAATACGATGAGGGAAAATAGTTTTACAAGCACTACATATACTTAGTTATTTTCTCATTAAATCTTTTAAATTTATTGTGTTAACAACATTAACTCTTATGCAAAGACTAATGTTACTTACAGAATCATTTCAGGGATACAGCTTTTGTTGTGGCGTTGCGTCCTCATGCTGGCTAAGGGGTAGTATTTTCAAATTTTACATGCCATTTGTATTAAAAAAAATTGATATGTCAGTATAAAATATAAATTTTGTTATAAATTTTACTACTATTTTTAAACTATCAACAATAAATATTTTCCAAACTTACTTGATGCATAAAGAAGCACGTTAATTGTTCTAGAATTTGAACTACACTACAAAAAAGTTACAATTGTAGCGGATACTTTGAAACCTTACTAAATTAAAAATATGCAGCGTTATTAGTCAAACCACCAGGGAATTGCAGGGGTTAGGGGTTGCTAACACGAGAAATAGAATAGTAGCGATTACAAATCGCTACAAATATGGAGCCAAATTGGCACTAGATGAAGGGATGACAACGTCAAAATAGTAGCGAACTTTTGTAGTGGTTATTGAAAACAAACCGCTACAAAATACGAATAGTCGCTCAATTTGTAATGGTTTCTTGAACCGCTACAAAACATAGCATTGTCCAATTGTGTTATTGTTATTTGCAATGGTTTAATTTTTATGATCAAATTGCTGCAAATTAAAAAGATCATGTGTTCCCGTGCATTTTGTAGCATTTCTAACAAACGGCTAGTAAAAAATTTTTCAAGGCAATGGCAGAATTTTGTAGCTTTTTGTGTAGCTATTTTACAAGAATGGCTACCAATTAGTAGCGGTTTTAGTAGAGCTGCTACTAATCAACGACTATGTAAGCCCTCACACTCTCATTTTCCCATTTTTCACATTTTCAAAAAGGTAACGTCAAAGAAGCATTCTAGAGTTTCTTGTCTTTCTGTCCCAGTATCTTGTAGAACACGGTAAATGTTAGCATCTTAATTACTTTTAATTTATTTTTTGTATTTTTATATAGTTTTTTATTTTTGCATTTAGTTTATTTTTAGTTATAATTTTTTTTTATTTTCACTCAATAAAATAAGTGCTGGATCGAGAGATGTAATTTTCAGCGTAGTGCTTGGTACATGATAGTAGTACTTTTATTATTTTACTCAATCCAACTAAAACTACTATTATTACAAATTTAGATGGATAATAAAGTGACATTATAAATAAAAAAAATAGACAAAGCAATACTTAGTTGCTCAAAGGAATATTCTTAAAGATCCATTAAGCACGTTCACTATGTTACCTATTGCGTTATGAAATTGGCAAACCATATTGTCGTTTCTTTTCATCCACATTTCTCAATATCATCTTACATTTCCATTTGTCCAAATTCACAGCTTAAGAAATGGAACTGATAAACATTTAAGCTTCGGTTCTGTCAATTGCAACATGCTGACTTGAACCCACTATTTGTCATTGTGACTATAGGAACCATATAGGGACTATTGATGTAGAAGGAGAAAAATAATAATTAACGGCTATTCGGTTTAGTGGAAGGAGATATCTCGTAACGTGTAACGAACAACGTGATGAGTCAAAGTTCAAATTTACATTAAAAAAAGTGTTCACATTAGTGTTACACGGCACTCATATAAATTTATTTTCAATATGAGAATATATATGTTTAGAAAAGAAAAAGAAAAAGTAATATAAGTGTGAGTGGATATACAAACTTAATATTGAGTGTAGTAGTGGTAATACATTCCGTTCGGTTGAGTTGCTTTGAAATATTAGAAAACTGAATAAATTACCTTAGATTATATATATATATATATATTATATTCTAAAATATTTATTTGTATTAAAGCTGGTAAAGTGGATTATCCCATCGGTTACGGACTGGCTTGTCACGGGATGGGCTCAAACACCTCGCTTGCAAATGGTTGAAATTTATCTAACCAGACTGTCATGGTGAGTTGGCTGGCTAGCCAGACAACATGCCATCTTTTTTCAAAATTTTTCTTACCACAGTATTTTTTTAAATTGGATTTAAAATATCTTGTTAATTTTTTTAATACCTAAAATAAAATATTTTTATACATTTAATTTATAAAAATACATCTCATTATGTTATATAATGATTTACAAGTAGAGTAAATTAATTTAAAAAAATGATGGATATATCAATATATTTTTTTTGGTAAATATATATCAATATGTTTGGTTTGATTAGTCTCCTCAAAAAATTTAATTGACAATTTTATTTAAATGTCAAGTTTTAATTGATAACAATGTGCGGTATGATATATGATCGCTTCTTTTATTTACTGTTCGTAACTTTACATAAATCATGCCATCATGATTTAAACAATATAATATAAATTCTTACACAATTTATATACATAGAAATAAATCCAAAATGATTTTATAATTAAAATTGCCAATTTTATAAGTTTTGAATTTATATTTTACAGGTTCCATTTTCTATTAAGAAATTATGAAAACATTTTATCATTATTTTATTTTATACATATCTTAATTCTTAATTTATGCTTATCTAGTCCTTAATATGATATCTAATTAATTAATTTGAGTAGATTAATGATGTTACTTAAACTAACTAATATAATATATTCTTTTTTAAAATACCTTAGTCATCTTCCTTAATTACATTTCTTCCCCTTGATTATAGTTGAAGGAACATCAATCAAGTTTTTATATAAAAAAAATAGGTAAAATGTGAAATAAATTTTATATTAATTCCTACATTAAATACTAAGAGGAGTATTATGCGGAATTTGGAAAAAAAAATTATACAGTTTATGTTATTCAAATAGCTAAGTGAGTTTCATTTATACACACACACACATGTATGTATGTACTATCCCAAGTTTCATATGTGTGTGACTCATCAAAGAAAAGAATAAAACACTATAACCTTTCTTGTATTTTGCTTTAATTACACCAACCTCTCCTCTATTTTTTTTTTTTGATAGAACCTCTCCTCTATTTTGAAAACATACATTTAGATCCAAACCGCTAATTTGGCTAAGAATGTTTAATTAATGCTTTTCTAATTGAAATTTTTATTAAAATGCATTTTATTTATTAATTTACCCTTCACCGTGCTGAATTCCTAATTTTGACTGAAATTGTTTTGAAGAATATATGTCTTCTATTACTTTTATTTTTTATATTTCAAACAATTATTTATTAAATGTCTTTATTATATTAGGATAGAAGGTTCAGTAATTCAATTAAAGTAGACATTAAAAATTTGGTTGAAAATGATTAATTCCTTAAATAAATATATACTTGAATAAATATGTTTGTAACATTATTTGTTAAAAAAATTAAATTCATAAATTTAAATGATTTATGTAATCTCCAAAAATTACATCATTTGTATGTATAATAAACAAAATTATGCGGGTTGAAATATTTTTTATCCTTTTAAAAGGAACATAAATAAATATGTTTCAATAAATTTTACATAGAAATAAAATTATAAATTTTATAAAACAAATAAAAATTAATAAATTTTATAATATATATAAAAAGTTTGAAAATATATGTATTAAAGTTATTTTTGGTTGTATAAAAGAATATTTTTTTAGCAAGTGATAATATTTTTTACCCTCATTTTGGTTGTGATCCTCAACTCTAAAATTGATAGTTTTTATCCCCTAAGGATAAAATGATTCATATTTTTATAATATTATAAAAATTAATATTTTAAATAAAATGAAATTTGATGAACAAAACTACTGTTATTAAATTTAATAAAATAAAATCAAAATGAGAATAAATTGATTGACTAAAAATTGTATTTAATCCTTTTTAGCAACTATAAGAATTTATGTTAGATAGAGGCATTTTGGTCAAAATAAAAGTTTAAAAATCAAATTTTACCGTCAACTGACGGTTTAAAAGATGGAAATGGAATCTCAAATAAGGAAAGTTATGGTAACACATATTTTAATTTTAATGTAATTTAGATAAAATAGAGGGCTAATAAGAGTATTTGACTTGAAGGCTTCAGTTGTTTAAGAAGAAAAGTTGAGAAGAGAGAAAATGGAGAAAAAAGAAGATTTGAGAGAAAATATTATCGCTCATATTATTTTAATAGATGAGGGAAATAGATAGTTGAATAATTAAAATATCCTTAAATAAAATTTTTTAATGAATAACTAAAATATCTTTAAAATATAATAAGTATAATATCAAATTTAATATGATCATGAAAAATTATATTAACACTAATATCATTAAATAATTTAAAATTATATTATTTATTAAATATATGTTTTCATGTTATTATATTTCAAAAAAAAAATTTAGATAAAAATATTTAATATTTTTTAAGGTTGTGAAATTTTAGTAAGTAATTAAAAAATAAATTAGATATTACAATATACCTTAAAATTTATCCTGAAAATTATTATTGGTAGTTATCAAATTTAATGGTTTAAAATAAAAAAAGTAACAAAAAATATGTTGGTAGACAAGAAAAAAGGGTTTTGTCTCCATTCCTCTCTATGTGTGAAGAAAAATTAGACAGAAAATAAAGTGTAGGTTCCATTTTATTTTCTTTCCTCCCACTTTTTGTCTCATGTAAAAAGAAGAAATTTTCTTTCCTCTCTTGGCTTTTGAAAGAAAAACATTTTGTTTTTTTTTTGGTACATAAAGAGAGCTAAAGCTCAAAAACAAGAAGGGTTACACAAAATGGGGAGATAATCCCAATAAATCGTTCGCACATAATTCCCGAAGATGGTGCGGGCACGAAGTGAAAGTTCTTGTAGAGGAAATGCCTTCCTTCACTAAGGCATCGACCAATCTATTCTGCTCCCTTGGCACGTAACGAATGATAACAGTCCAGTCCCTCGTGATGAGTTCTCTAATATTTGCAGATAATAAATCATTGTTAGCA
>JANTPZ010093143.1:0-18809 GCA_025593235.1 Vachellia pachyceras | reverse complement strand
CATCTGTTATGGCTTTGATGGTTTTGTTATTATTTGAGTCCCAGATTTTCTTTGATCTCATTTATAGAGGATTTCCTGCTCACTGTTTTGAAAAACCACATGATCAGTTAGAGCAACCTGATTGATTGAGGATATTATATTTCTCAAATGAATCAGATATACTTGATAGGAGTTCTTCACTCACCACTTATTCCCCCTTGTTTGAACACAACTTTTATTCCTGCTCACTGTTTTGAAAAACCACATGATCAGTTAGAGCAACCTGATTGATTGAGGATATTATATTTCTCAAATGAATCAGATATACTTGATAGGAGTTCTTCACTCACCACTTATTCCCCCTTGTTTGAACACAACTTTTATTCCTGCTCACTGTTTTGAAAAACCACATGATCAGTTAGAGCAACCTGATTGATTGAGGATATTATATTTCTCAAATGAATCAGATATACTTGATAGGAGTTCTTCACTCACCACTTATTCCCCCTTGTTTGAACACAACTTTTATTCCTGCTCACTGTTTTGAAAAACCACATGATCAGTTAGAGCAACCTGATTGATTGAGGATATTATATTTCTCAAATGAATCAGATATACTTGATAGGAGTTCTTCACTCACCACTTATTCCCCCTTGTTTGAACACAACTTTTATTCCTGCTCACTGTTTTGAAAAACCACATGATCAGTTAGAGCAACCTGATTGATTGAGGATATTATATTTCTCAAATGAATCAGATATACTTGATAGGAGTTCTTCACTCACCACTTATTCCCCCTTGTTTGAACACAACTTTTATTCCTCTGTGATTTGCCCATTGTCTTTACCTTGCAACTTCTTTCTTTCCAAGAGCCCAATCTCTGCTGTGGTGTAGAAAGTTAATTTACCCTATGCATGCTGTCTGCTGCCCTGATTGCTGCCTGGGGTAACCTGTTTCGTTGCTATGCAGTGTGTAAATTGCAAACCTTGTAAAGTGAAAAGCTTGTGCGGATATCTTAGGCTTCTGCATTGCATGTGATTGAGTATCGGACCTGGCCAATTCAATTCTTGGATCCCAGTTTCACAAGATATTAATTATACTTTACTAGAATACCATCACCGGCGAATTTATCTCTTCCCTTAATACAATATTGGTGCTCCTCTTTTTTTAATAATATTGACAATCATGGAAAAATGATGCGATGCTCTATAGTTGTTAGAATAATGACAACAGAGCATTGCAATCGTGGTAGTGTGTCTCATTGTCTACAAAATGTTTTGTGTTCTAACATGAGAACTATGTCTACCAGTTTTGATGGATGATCACAAGGAAGCTGAAGCAATAGCAGAGCTTACTAGGGCCATTGCTTTTAAGCCAGACCTGCAACTGTTACATCTTCGAGCAGCTTTTTATGAATCATTAGGCGATTATGTTTCCACAGTGCGAGACTGTGAAGCAGCCCTTTGCCTTGATCCTGGCCATGCTGAGACGCACGAACTTCGGAAGAAAGCGCAGGAGCGGATCAAAGAGGAGACGTGAGAGAATGAGATCAGTAATCATCATATTCTCTGTTCTGTGTGGGGGTAAGCCTGTTATCGCCACGCTTTGTTGTTAACACAAGAAAGCCAACTGGTAATCATCTGTATGGTTTTATCTATTGGTTTTTGTTTCTTGAGAAATGATGGGTCTACATCTCTTAGGCCTGCATTCTGGAAGCATATATAGAAGGGAAAAGAAAAGGTTGAGATGGTCAGTGAATTTAAACAGAAGGGGAGGTAGAGGAACAGGATAGATTGTAAATAGATGTAATGTGGCTGTGGTTGAGAGCTCATGGTTCAAGTAGTGCAGAGAACTGTTACTGCTTTGCTCCTTTGTACCACACCAGCAAGAGTGCTGATAAGTTACATCAGTTAGTCGAAGCATGTACATGAAATGGACGATTTATTATCGAGTCTTCGATTTAGATGTTTTGCCACCATAAATTCGAAAGAGCAAATTCAATGTTGTAATTTCCTTCATACATTCTCTATTGTATAAAACACAATTTTCTCATTGCCGGACTATTTTGTAGGTTATATTCATGTGATATTTTGACCGGAAAACTAGTTTTTCACTCAAGAATTTGTACGAGTATAGCCAAATATTTATAATTTTTTAATAAAAAATTTAGTTAATAGTTAATTAACAATTAAACTCCCAACATTCTATTCATTTGAGATCAGCATGCCAAATTTTTAATTATGAAACAATTTCGATGGAAACTTGGTAGCATGAGATGTCAAGTTCCAAATCAAGTAGAATGAGATGTTCAATGGGGTATTTAAGTGGGGTTGTTTTTCTAACTCAATAGTTAGCTTTTGGGTATGGTTCTCCATCCCATCCAGGTATCTATCAATTGGTATTAAAGTTTGGTTAACATCCTCTCACTGAGGGTTTTGATCGACAGGTCTAGTGAAGTGTCGTAAAGTGTAGTAGTCGAGATATTGACTTTCTATAGGAGATGATTGATGGAAATTTGGTAGTATGGGATGTTAAGTTCCGCATCGAGTAGAATGAGATGCTCAATGTGGTGTTTAAGTAAGTTTGTTTTCCCACCTCACTAGTTAGTTTTTGGGGTAGGGTTTCTCATTCAATTCAGCTACCCATTAATTGGTATCAAAGTCTGGTTAAGGGCCTCTCACTGAAGGTTTTGACTGGCAAAAGGTCGAGTAAAGTGGAACAATGGAGACATCGATTTTCTATAGGAGCCGATTGATGAAAATTTCGTAGTATCAGATACCGAGTCTTATATTGAGTAGACTGTGACACTAAATGTGGTATTTAAGTGGGTCGATTATTCTATCTCAATGAATAGCTTTTAAGATAGGGTTACCATCCCATTTATGTACCCATCAAATTTAGATCAGCATAATTTAATTTTCTTAGCATAGATGAACAAACTTCATATCCAAACCTGGGGTTGATATGATCTGCTTGATTTTGATTTTGATATTTATGGGACTTTGAAACGACTTTCTTGCTTGTTCTCAGTGGCGGGACCTACCTTTTTGTTTTTTTATTCCATATCAATTCGAGAGGAAGGATATTTTATGTTCAAATGAGATTATAAGACCAAATGTAGGATCAACTGAGAGGAAAGAGATTACAAGATCTTACTGGTTTAACAAGTGGCATCCCACTTCCTTGGTATTTGAAGTGAATCCAACTGGTTTTGGTTTGTATTTTTTTAATCCATCTAAAAAAGGTCACAATCAATTAACTCGTTTGTGCATGAACGTTGAATTTATCTCCTTAAAAGTTTTTATCTAAAGTGGGTTAAGTCAAATATGCACAACTATATGAGATACATTTTAGTGATGTTACTTAGTGGCTCCTTGCCCACCCCCCCCCCCCCCCCCAAAAAAAAAGAATCTGTTCCTACATGGAAGGGACTTTCAACCCACCTGTGACCACTATAAAGTACAATAACTTCATCTGCTTTTAATGACTTTCACGAGATACCCATACCTTCATCTGCTTCTATTTATCCTAACCAACTTCATTAGATTTGAAGTCACTTTTTGTCTAGAAATTATCTCTGACACTTCCTCTTCTTCTATGTTAACCGAACAAGCTCGAGCTGATTAAATCAAATCTGGGGAAAGAGTTTTCCATGGATTTGAAACGTCCTAGAAAGTTAGACTTGAACAAACCCCTCTTGTCTACAAAACGTCTTAGTATAGTTGTTTCAGACACATCTTGTTCATCAACTTCAGTAGGGAAAACTGAACTGAACAACACAAATGAAGAAAGAGTTCCATTTTCATGGGAAAATGCTGCAGGGAGACCAAAAGATCTTGATGATCACAATGAGGAAGAAACCCCTCGTTTAAGGTTGCCTCCTTGCCTTTGGCATCCTTCAAATCAAGAACCAGCAGCAGCAGCAGCAGATGAAGCGAACAAGGATGATGACCATCATCAAGATGAAGGTTGTGTTGATGATGATGATGAAGATGGAAAGTTTGACAGTGATGTTTTGTCAGATGCTATGGAAGTTTTTTCTCTGTCAGAGGCATTAGATATTGTCCAGAAATCCGAGAAAGCTCGAAGGAAAAGCGCAAACGAAGGCTTAAGGTTGAAGCTGGAACAAGATTCTAATAATGGGAATGGGTCTCCAAATTATCTGATCAAACGCTTTCTTCCAGATGCTACAGCCTTGGCTGCATCATCGACTTTACACTTCTCCAAGAGCATGATGATGGACTACAAGATTTGTGATAGTTCTGGCAGCCATCTGGAGGCCTATGTGGCTTCACCAAAGGGTTGTGGCCTGGAAGTTTTATTCCCATGGAGGTTGAAACATAAGCTTTGTGCTATGAAAAGCCCTGTTTTGCCATGCTCAAGTACAAGCACGCAGAAGCAGCATAATCAGAACAGAACAAAAATCTGGGGATCAGCTCACAAGCACTGCACAAACTACAAAGAGTGAAGATATCTGATGATGAATATTCATCTTGTTTGGTATACTGTATTTATTACTTTTACTTAATAGTAGTTCTTCGCTACCATTTTCTTGTATACATAGTAATTCTTATATTTTTCCTTTACCTGCTTCGCATCAGAAAATCAATCCTGTTGTTTGCACAGTCTGTGGCCATTTAATTGGGGATAATTATGAGTTAGTACCTGAAAATAAATTTAAAAGGGCCATGCAGGCTATTCATATAAAAAAATTATAGTTATTGATTCAGTTCACTTATGACAAGACAATCACATTTCCCCCCACAATGAATTCTCGATCATTATGGCTATTTTTCAGAAAAAAATTATTCTTGACACTGAAGTTCAAAACCAATTTCCAAGATGTATGAGAGAGGAAAATGATCAAACTCATGTATCAATTCCTACTAAATAAAGAATGATTCGACTAATAAGATCAAGCTGAATGAAAGAGGAAAATGATCAAACTCATGTATCACTATCTACTAAATAAAGAATGATTCGACTAATAAGATCAAGCTGAATAACAATAAGATTTTTGTTCATATTACTTTGTATGCATCCACTAATTACAACGAACCCTACAACATAGCATAATTTATCTAACTTGAGATGATGGCTTAGTACCACCCTAAACACGCTTTAAGCCTCTAACAATGAGTGAATCTTTGCATATATATAATTCTTTTGTAGCTCTTAATTATGATTTCCCTCTTGATTGTGGTAAAAAACTTAGACTGAATTGCTTCAATAAATTTGTTATTAAATATGGCTAGAATAGTTCAAAGAGTGTGTTTAGCCACTTCCTTTTCTCTTTTGAATAATATATATACAAAGAACAAAATGGATATGAAAAGAAAAGAAAGTAATTAGAATGATTGTATTATGCGAAAATAAAAATAGAGAGGAACACACCGTTGTGGTGAAAAGAGCATTAGCTACAACTAAGGGCTATTACAAATTAACTTTTTTTTATTTATTTTATACAATTTTTTATTTATTTTATACAATTTAAACGCAGTACACAAATTTGTCAATGATGGCAGAGCCTGTCAAGATTGCGTATATGCTAGGTACCTGTTTCTGTAGACATGCTATTCATGCCATGGATGGTGGATAAATTAAGAGATGTTGAGATTGCACTAGTACTCTCATCTCCTAAGAAATCCAAGCTCATCCTACTGCTCAGAGAATACTTGTGCCGGATACCAACAATACTAGGAAGAGGATCATCAAAGTTTAAACACATTGTCAACTGTCTCATGGAGGGCCTTGAGTCAGCATTATATTGAGAACAGAGAAGACCCGGCTTTAGAACCAATTCCACCTCTTCTGCACAAATTGAGTTCAAGTTTGGATCGATAACCTCAAGAATCTGACCCAAGCGGTAATTCTCAGTGACCCAATTTACCAAAACGAATTGTTCTGAGCCAATGGGTCTTCTCCCAGTAACCACTTCAAGGAGCAAAACCCCATAAGCATACACATCCGGACTTGTAGAAGCCTTTCCTGTGAGAGTCAATTCTGGAACTATATACCCAATTGTCCCAATCACATAGGTTGTGTGTGATGCTTCACCATGATCATATAGCCTAGCGAGGCCAAAATCGCCCAAATGAGCATTTAAAACTCCATCTATGAGGATTTTGATGGTTCTGATGTCTCTATGGACCACCACTTGTTCCCACTCTTCATGAAGGTACAATAGTCCATTGGCTATGCCTTTGATGATATTGAACCTTTGTTCCCAATTCAAAACAAATCTTTGATTATAGAGGAGTGAGTCGACACTTCCACTGGGGATATAGTCCTAGATTAGGATAAGGTTATTTTTTTGCTTACACCATCCTTGAAGATTGACTAAATTCTTGTGTCTTAATCCTCCTAAGCTTTCAATCTCAGCTGCGAATTTTCTCATTCCTTGGATTGGGCTTCAAACAATTCTCTTCACAGCAACCTCAGTTCCAGTGGAAGGTAAGACTCCTTTGTACTGCTTGGACAATGTTATAGAACTTCAAATTGGTGCACCTCTTGTACAATGTTATAGAACACAAAGAAAGCAACAATATCAAGGTTAAAGCAGGCAAAACTCCTATGGCAAACTTGATCCAAGGAAAAGAGGAAGGGTCTTTCACTTTTGGAGGCGGGTCTGGAAGCTTTGAAATGTCAAGAAAAGGAGTAGGAGCATTGATTGCGAAGCTCCATCCCAGAATGTAGTGAGAGCGTGCTTTACTTGCCCCGCCTGTAGATGCTAAGAAACCAACATACACCCTTTCCGTTAAATGACCAGTAAGGTTGATGGGATGATAGGATATAAGTGGTTTGGAGGGTTTAGGTTCTGGTATTGGAGCTATGGTCACATTCACAATTTGCTCGTCACCATCAAAATCTATCCAAGCTTGTACAACATCAACTTGCTCCAAACTGATGTTTTCCTTCTTTGTAGCATCTGGGCCATGTTCAATAATGTAAGCAGCTAATTCGTCAACGATTGAGGTCATGCCATTGAGATTGATCCCAACATGGTTACCTTGGATGTTGTTGGAATTTGAGTGGTAGACCCTTGAAGTATTTGGTAGGAAGCTTGAATAAAGAAGGAGGAACTTCAATGAAAGGAAACTTTTATTTGAAACCGAAGAGATGAAATACACTAACTTTTGTATTTCTCTCACACACTCAAGTTCCTCACTCACACACTTTGCTTTATTCTCTCAATTCACTCAACTCTCAATTCTACCAATTCTATCACTTCTCTCAACTCTCTCACTTCTTCCAACTCTACTCATACTCACCCACACATCACCTATGTATACTCTTCCACCTCCTTAATGAACTGTGCAGATTATTTTAATCATACGGCTTACATTTTACATCTAGAAAATTCTATACAACCCTAGAAATATCATACACGTTCTAGATCTTTCTATGCTATTCTAGAATATACTAGTCTCCATAGGCTTCTGGAATACTCCATAAGTCTCCACAATCTTCCGGAACGTTCTAGAGGCTTTCAGGGGCTTCCACATCATTTCAGAACCTTCTAGAGGCTTCCACAACAATCTAGAACTTTCTAAAATATTCTAGAGCCTTCCATGATATTCTGAAACATTTTAGAGAGAGTTGTTGATTATTTAATAGATGTCAGACCCCCTCTATCATAGCCATTATCCTGCACACACAAATCTTGTAATCTTCCACTGATACACATTATCTTGATTCAGTCCCCAAAAACTTAAACCGTATATATGTTAGTCGGTCAAAGATTATTTCAACTGCAAATATGTGATTTGAAGTCTTTCCACAATTGCGGCTGTTAAAAAGACCAAGAAAGTGTTCAGCTTCCGCCTCTGGGAAATTGGCTTTTGGTGCTATGGTGAAAGCGTGGCCAAAGCCTCCTGGGCTAGAGGTTGAGGACACAATGGAAAAAACGAAGGATGTACTGAAGGAAGAAGCTTTTTGGTCTGGGGTTGAATTAGAACGCATTTGAATAGGTTCGAAGTAGAAAACGCGGCCTGCAATATTGTTTGATGTGTCGGTGAGCCTAAGCAATCCACTGGGTTTGATAATGGTAGCTCCTTCAAGCATAAGTTCAGTTTCATCAATATTATTGAATACATGGTATGTAAAATTGGCCTCTGGTTGAGCCTTGGCTACAACTAAGAGTGAAAGAAAGAGGAGGAAGAAACTAAGAGTTGATGATGATGATGATGCAGAAGCCATCAGAATTAAGGATAAATTAATCCTTCGAGATTAAATGGTTTGGAGTTGCTATATAACAGTTGATGAAGTCTGAGAGGATTGATCTGGTTAGGTCAAAGTCTTGAACACGTAATAGGCAAGACCAGTTAGGAGTTTGAATTGATGGTGGTCACTAACCAATTCAGTTTAAAATGTTCAAATCTCAAATGAAAAGACAAGCCTAATACTAGTAGAGATCTGGTGCTAAATTAATAGAAGTAATTCAGAATTAAACGAGTCAGCATTCAAAACAAGCTTTTAAAAACTAATAAATGGAGGAATGTGGAATGAACAAGTCATGAGAATAACCTCAAAGAGAAGGCACAAGTATCAATCATCATGGTCTATTTTTTTGGGCCAAAGCACAAATTGAGATAACAATTTGTGCTTCATCGTGTAATGAATGAGTTTGAATTTTCTTCAATGACTTGACATGGAGTCTTAGAGTTCGTTTGATACTGCCAAGCTGCACTCTGGAAGGGATTCTTCAATGTGCATAGGATCCGTTTGGTAGCTGGAACTGGCGCCTGAGAACTGGAAGTGGAAACGGATTCCCCGTGTGTGCGCGTTTGGTGCATTGGAACTGGGTTCCCGGTGGAACCCAGTTCCAGCAAAAAGGGTGGAACTCGGTTCCAGCCTCAACCCCATGGAACCGAGTTCCAACCCTGGTTCCCTCATCCATTGCCCATTTTACCCTCATCTTCTTCTCCGTTGCAAGTAGTGGAGGCGGTGGAGAAAGCGACGGTGGCGACCTTGTAATGGCAACGACGGCTGCACTCGACGACCTTGCTCCACTCGACGGTGACGACCTCCAATGCCTCTGTTCCTTTCCATTGCCTCAGCTCTTGCGATGACAACGACCTGTCTCGTCTTCTCTGGTTTCAGCTTCCTCCGCCGCATCACAACTCCACCGATGCTGCCTCACAACTCCACGACGTTGCCTCACAACTCTATCGCCTTCGATGACGCCTACATCGTGCACAGGCGCACGCCTACCGTGATGCTTCACAACCCACGACGCTCCTCCCTCTGCTTCTCGATTTTGAAACTACTCTTCTCCCCTCGCCGGAGTGTTGCCGGCATCCAAGGACTTTTAGATATACAGTGGAGACGATTCAGGCGATGTCTCCGGCTTCAGATCTACAGCGGCAACGAACATGGGTATATTAGCAGGGGCGACGATTTTTTTTAGGAGGAAGATAATTTTTTTGTTGGTGAGGGTATATTAGTCTTTTTACATTATAAATATAAATATTAAACTAAAATAATACCCCACTACTTCCAGCATACCAAACAAACTTTCAATCTCACTTCCACTTCCAATTTCACCTCCAATTCCACTTCCAGTTCCACTTCCATTTCCATCAAAACCAATTCCGTGTACCAAACGGGACGGTGAGATGCACTAATTGAACGACGACCCTTCTCGTTTTTCTTCGAATTATTAGTGTCGGCTCATTTTGTGTAACAGGTCAAAGTACTCAAAATGCATATGTACTACTTTATTTAATTGCCACTATTACAACTCAGGTGAATAAGTACTTTAAAAAGTTATTTTCCCGTGTGAAAATAAAACTTATCTCACTTATTTTTTTTATCCTGAATACAAGTTAAAACCACTTAAAACAGCTTCATTAATGTAATTCTCACATTGATAACAGAATTTGATATTACATCTTGGGTTAAGGTGTAATTTTAACAATGAAGTTTTTCCCGAGGAGCATCTGGCACCAAAAGTTTCGGAAGGAGTAAAAATATATATAACGTTATAAAAGTAATGCAACAAAAAACAGCACCGTTAATTCAACCGTTACTTTTCATTTGTAGGCCCCCATGAAATTAGTTTTTTCCCCTCTCTCAGCCACATCATCTTTTCTTCATTTCTTTTTCCCTCTCTCTCCTCCTTCTCTTCTTCTTCTCTCAGCCATGTCAACACCGTTAATACTAATGATCTTCAGCGCCAAACTTGGTCTCTTCTGCGCATCTGCATCTCCTCCTTCACCTCACTTTGATAAGAGCAATGGAGGTTTGAGGAGAAATATAAAGAAAGAGATGTCCTTTTGTATTTTGTGCTCCTCCCCGATTCCTTACCCACTTGCACCGCCGCAACTGGTCACTCTCCCTGCAACGCCCCTCATGCTCGACGATGCGGTCATTTTAATGCCCTTAGCTTCTTCTCCCTTCCCCGTCCAAAACTTTTTCTTTTTTGTCTCCCCCATCATTCATCCGTCTACTTTGCTCCCTTCAAATCATTCATAAAGTCACAGTATTCACTCTCTCTATCTCTTCATGATCTAGTTCCATCTTGCCTTCCCCTTTCGTGGTCGCAGTGGCCCAGACCACTTCCAAGGTCATCTTCAATCCTGTGCGACGCCTACGGGCATCTGGTTTAAAGCTTAGCTTGTTATGTCTGCTTCAGGATGATGATGACCTTTGATCTCCTTAACTTCTAAAAAGGGAAAGAAGATATGGCCTGGAAAAAGCGGTCTTAACAAACAAATGAGAAAAATCAGGATGAAAATGACAGAACCATAAGCTCTCTTAGATCATTTGAAGAGGAAGACAGGGATGCAGGAAGCTTTGGAGTATCTCTTCATTAAAAGGATTCTTACTGCTAGAGACAGAGGCACTGGGTGTTTGTTATTGGCTTCCTTGCTCACCAATGTTGACATAGATTTACCGAAAGCAACCGCTTAAAGATAGTAATGGATTCTTACTGCTAGAGACATAGGCATTGGGTGTTTGTTATTGGCTTCCTTGCTCGCCGATGTTGACATAGATTTACCGAAAGCAACCGCTTAGAGATAATAATGGATTCTTACTGCTAGAGACATATGCATTGGGTGTTTGTTATTTGCTTCCTTGCTCGTCGATGTTGCAATACGGGTAAGAAGAAGAAGGTAACGAAGAAGAAGAGATGACATGTACGAATTCACAGTAAAGAATGTTTCTTTAGTTGGAAATGATTACCTACATGTAAAAATCAACTAATCCATGTCTACGAATTCTAAAATATCATGCAACATTTGTTGTTGTTTTCGGTAAATTATTTCGACCATGTATAGAGTATAATATATTTAATATCCTTCCATACTTTAAAATTTTAATAAAGCAACATATAATTGATTATGAGTAAAGATTAGTTTTGACAGATATAATCCAACGTGAGATAATAATTTACCTTAAGACTTATTTATGGTCATGACAAATAGAAGAGTAGTTGGAAAGTGTCTTCTTTACATACCAAATAACTATTTACTATAAAAGGGATTTATGTCCATCTTATGAACTAGTACATTTTAACTTAGAATTGATCCATTCAATGAGATCGCTCCAATGATTGTTTTGCTAAGATGGATGACACACAATTGAGTTTCGTTGCACAATAAAAATGTGTGATCAATATTTTGCAATAGTATGGTTGAAGCCCTAACCTTCAAACTGATTTTGTATGGTGGTAAGTCAGAGCTATTAATTGTATTAAATAAACTTTGTAGTGTAAAGATCAAATTTCTAGATCTCCAGATTTATGTTCTCCTACTACTTTGACTGTCTAAACATTTCAATTCTTGAACATAACATTTTCAAGCAAGTAAACCAGAGAGCTCAAAAGAAACTGAAAGAGGTTAAAGGAAACAAGTATAATATGAGAATATTAACATATACATTGCTACCTACCAGCTTCTATAAACCTATCACTCATACTGTTAATAGAGGATAAGTTATTATACGAGGTTGAGATAGTACTTGCAGACACACTTTCCAGGAAACCAGAGCTCATGCTGCTACTTTAAGCATTAATTTGTCCCCTCAAATCCCCAATAACTGGAATTGGGTCATCAAAGTTTAGATATCTTGTCACTTGCCTCATGGTGGGTCTTAAATCTGCTGTGTGTTGAGCACAGAGAAGACCCAGTTTCAGAACCAATTCCACCTCTTGTTCATCATAAATCAAATTCAACTTTGGGTTAACAACTTCACGAATCTGACCCAGGCTATGATTCTCTACAACCCAATCTTACAAGAACAATTGTCTTAACTGATCAATAGGTTTCCTCCCACTAACAACTTCAAGAAGCGAAACCCCATAAGCATACACATTAGAGCTTGTGGATGCCTTCCCCGTACGAGTCAATTCTGGAGCTATATACCTAATTGTGCCAACCATATTGGTTGTGTGAGATGCTTCACCATGATCATATAGCCTAGCAAGGAAAAAATCACCCACACGAGCATTTAAATCTTCATCTATAAGAATATTGCATGTTTTGATGTCTCTGTGGATCACCACTTGCTCCCATTCTTCATTCAGGTATAATAGCCCATTGGCTACGCCTTTGATGATATTGAACCTTTGATCCCAACTCAAAACAATGCTGGGATTGAAGAGCAGTGAGTCAAGGCTTCCATTGGAGATGTAATCATAGACTAGAAGAAGATCATTCTTTCTCTTACACCATCCTTGAAGATTGACCAAGTTTTTATGTCTCAATCTTCCTAAGCTTTCAATCTCAGTAGCAAATTCCCTCATTCCTAGGATTGGACCTCTCACAATCCTCTTCACGGCAACCTTAGTTCCTGTGGAAGCTATGACAACTTTGTACATTGCACCAAAATCTCTGATTCCTATTAGCTCACTCTCTTGAATCCTTTTGTTTCTACATGAAGATCTCTGTATCTGAATCTGTGAGGACAATCTAGCTCCCAATCCTCAATAGTCTCAAAATTATTGGTGTACCTCCTATACAATGTTATTGAACACAAGGAAAACAACAATACTATGATTAGAGCAGATAGAACTCCCGTGGTAAGTTTGACCTAAGGGAAAGAAGTTGAACTTGGATCATTCTCCTTTAGTGGTGGCTCTGGAAGCTTGGAACTGTTGAGTGCAGCGGAAGGACCATTCATTGAAAAGCTCCATACCAGAATATAATGGGAGCTTGCTTTACTTTCCCCAGTTGAAGCAGAGAAACCAATAAACATGGTGTCCTTCAGAACCTCCTAAAGGTCAATGGGATGAGATATGAGTGGTTTGGAGGGTTTAGTGAGCAATGATATAGGAGCTATGGTTACGTTCACAATTTTGTTGTCACCATCATAATCTATCCAAGCTTGTACAGCATCAGATTTCTCCTTGCTGAATTCTTCCGTCTGAACTTATGTGCCTTGCTTAAAATAAGCACCCGGTTCATTTACGCTTGAGTTCATGCCATTGATATTGACCCCAACATAGTTCGCTTCACTGTCAGCCTCACTTCTGTAGCCATTTACCTGCACACATAAAAGCTTAGTGTTTGAAAGCAGGATGAGAAAAATATGACAGTATCAAATATATATATTGTTGGTAGTTTGTTAGCCTATTTTTATGGGATTTAGTTTCAGTTTTTTAAATGAAAGATAAAAGGAAGTTAGCTAGATTATAGGAGATTAGTTATTTCAGATCGGATTTCATAGCTTCTTTTACGTCCTCACTCGTCTATATATACGAGGGTGTGTAATTCAAAATTAATCAATCTGGAATACCATTTTTCATCAGATTCTTCATGGTATCAGAGCAAAACCGTTTTCGGAGAATCTGACCTTGGTTTCTTGCTCCCTTGTTGCAGTCGACGTTGTGTGTTACGTCCTCCACCGTCGCCCAGTAAAGCAATTGTCGGGAGCCCATTCGTTTGTCCAATCGATGATTGACTAGATCTCGTCTTATCAGTTTGCGTTATCCACAACACACCTAGTTCGTACCTGTCTGCTCGTGTTGCCATCCGTCATCAAGCTGCGTTCACCGTCCAAATCGCATTCGCCTTTGCCCCTGCTGCCCAGACATCAAGAGCGGACAGAGTTGTCCTGTCAAGCGACGCCATTGAAACTGTCGATAGGAAGTCATCTACGGCCAGAGAAGCGTTCGTTGAGCATTGGGTCTTCGGTTCTTGCTCGTGCTTGGAGCCTTCTGTTTCGTCCTATCCTTGCCATCGCCCATCGTCCAGATCGCCTGTTGTGTGGTCTCAGATCGTCGACATGTTGTCTCGGTCCCAGGTCGAGTGACCACAGATGGTCCAAGTCTAGTCCTTCGTTTACAAAAAGGAGGGGAGAAATAGAGGAAAAAACAAGAAAAAAAAGAAAAAAAACCAAAACTAATAAAAAAAATAAAGAGAAAAAAGAAGGAAGAGGTACAAGAGAGATTTATTCCTTTTCTAGTAACTCATGGTCAATTCTTCCACTAGTGACCAAGAGTCAAATCCTTCCTCTGAAATGCTTCAACCTCAAGTTTCGATTCAGTCAGCCAGCTCTGCCCAATCTTAAGAACTCAGCAGTGTCTCCCTCTAAGTCAATACTCTTCTCATCTGTGGGAGATATATCTATATTCTCAGTTTGAATAGAGAATGGGAATGGTTCAAGGAGAACTTCAGGTTGAGGTGGTATTGGTAACTCAGGCTCAGGCTGAAATTTACTCCAATTCTCCCCCTGAATTGAAGACGGAGAGTAAAAAGGAAGGTCTTCATGAAAGGTGACATCACATATGATATAAAGGCGTTTGGACATAGGATCATAGCATTTGTAACCCTTATGTGAGCTGGAGTAGCCGAGAAATATGCATCTAATAGCTTTAGAGTCAAGCTTACCTGTGTGATGGAGATGGACATAGGTAGTACAACCAAAGACCCGTAGTGGCAATGTATTTTCAAGGTAGGGGTGATTGTAATGTACATGGAGAACTTGCAATGACGTGCGATAGGATAAGGGTTTACTGGGCATCCGATTAATGAGAAATGTGGTGGTAAGAATAGCATCATCCCAGTGGCATCGGGGAACATGACTGCTGAAAAGGAGGGCCCGAGCAGTTTCAAGGATATGCCTATTTTTCCGTTTCGGCAATACTATTTTGCTGGGGGCTATAAGGACATGAGCTTTTATGAACAATGACATGATCCCTGAGGAAGAAAGAGAGTGATTGGTTAAAGTATTCAGTACCATTGTCAGTGTGAAGGAGTTGAATATTGGTTTGGAATTGGGTTTGAATCATGTGATAGAAATCAATGAAAGTCTGATAAACATCTGTCTTATCCTTAAGCAAGAAAACCCAACTAACACGAGTATGATCGTCAATGAAACTAATAAACCACTTAGAATGAGTATGATTAAGAACCCGAGAGGGTCCCCATAAATCACTGTGGATAGTAGTGAATGGTTTCGAAGCACTATATGGGGAAATATTAAAAGAAGGGCGATGATGTTTTGTTTGTTCACATGAATCACAATGAAAGTCAACATAATTTTTATTTGAGAAAATGGAAGGAAACATTTGAGACATGTAATAAAAATTTGGATGACCTAGTCGTTTGTGCCACAACTCCACATCATTAGTCCTCGGGAGAGACACTTTATTAGAACAACCAACAGACACTTCATTAGAAAAATCAACACAAGAATTAGAACAATCTTTCAGATAATAAAGTCCATCATGCATTCCGGCCACTCCAATCGTCGTCCCCGTAAGCAAGTCTTGAAACACATAACGAGCAGCATAAAAATCAGCATGACAACGTTCTTCTCATGCTAACTGACTCACATAAATCAAGTTACACTTCAAATTGGGAACATGTAAGACAATGTGAAGAGTAATTGTAGCGGAAACTTTGATGCTCCCAAAACCAGCAACAAGTGAATCAGAAGCATCAGCAATTTTGACAGTAAGGCGTGTCTTGGCAGGGGTATAATGACAAAATAAGGACATATCATCAGTCATATGATTTGAGGCTCCTGAGTCAATTATCCAACAAGGACCATAACTTATACCTTTAATTGCGGCCAAGGCTTTGAAAAAATTACCTTTATGAACGACGGTAGCAACATGATGTTCTCTCGGTTGCTGAGAGTTTTTCTGGAACAATTAGACCTGAGAGTTATTCAAGACGAAGCAAAGCCGGCAAGGGCCATCAAGCACCCAACACACTCCAAGAGTCAGAACTAAAGGCAGGTTCAGAGAGGGTACAAAAGGTATGTACGGAAAGTCATAATGATCTTGACCTACTTATCGCAATCAGGAAACAGCCTAGGACGTGTACAAGACATCCTATTGAGAAGTTTGTCTCGTATCAGGCTCTTTCCTAAAAATATAGCACATTTATATCTTATCTTGACAAGGTCAAGATCCCAAATAATATTAATGAATCCTTGGCTAGCGCAGAGTGGAGACAAGCTGTGATGGAAGAAATGAGGGCCTTAGAGGATAATGAAAATTGGGATATTGTGGATCTACCCAAAGGCAAGAAGGCTGTAGGTTGTAAGTGGGTATTCACACCTAAATACAAAGCAGATGGAAGTCTTGAGAAATACAATGCAAGATTACTTGCACAAGGTTTCTCTCAGATCTATGGTACATATTATACAGAGACTTTCGCCCCTGTTGCAAAACTAAACACCATACGTATCCTGTTATCACTTGCTGCTAATCTAGATTGGCCGTTGCATCAAATGGATGTCAAAAAATGCTTTCTTAAATGGTGAATTAAAGGAAGAGTGTATATGAAAATGCCTCCGAGCTTCCTTGGAAAAGGGGTAAGTCAAGTATGCAAATTGAAGAAGTCACTATATGGACTGAAACAATCCCCCCGAGCATGGTTTGAAAGGTTCACTCGAATCCTGAAGTCACAAGGCTACATACAAGGACAAAGTGATCACACCATGTTCTTTAGACATTTTAATGGAAGGATAGTAGTTCTTGCAATATATGTCGATGACATTGTCCTTACAGGTGATGATTCAATAGAGATCGATCGTCTTAAGGGAGCATTAAACCGAGAATTTCAGGTTAAAGATTTGGGGGAAATGAAATACTTTCTTGGTATGGAAGTTGCAAGGTCAAGGAAGGGAATCTATATCTCACAGAGAAAATACATCCTGGACCTTCTAAAGGAGACATGAATGTTAGGATGCAGGCCTAGTGACACTCCCATACGAACTGACAAACTTGATGATGATGCAAAACTTGGAAAGGCTGTGGACATTGGACGATATCAGAGAATGGTAGGGAAGTTGATTTACTTATCTCACACTCGACCAGACATCGCATTTGCAGTCAGCATGGTAAGTTAACATTCTCATAATCCTAGGCAAAAGCACCGGAATGTAGTTTACATAATCCTCAGGTATCTAAAGGGCTCTCTAGGGATCGGTTTACTCTTTAAGAAAACTAATCACAGAGGAGTAGACATGTTTACAGACGCTGACTGGGCAAGTGATCAAGAAGATAGAAGGTCAACTTCAGGGTACTTCACATTTGTCTGGGGAAATCTTGTGACATGGAAAAGCAAGAAGCAGAGTATAGTAGCAAGGAGTAGTGCTGAAGCAGAATTCAAAGCAATAGCACTTGGAATCTACGAAGGGATTTGGGTCAAAAGAGTTCTTGAAGAATTGAAGATGGTTGTAAATCTACCTATCAAGCTCTATTCAGACAACATGGTAGCCATTAATATCTCTCACAACCCAGCCCAACATGATAGGATGAAACATGTGGAAATAGACAGCCACTTCATAAGAGAGAAGATTGATGAAGGAATAACCGAGATTAAGTATATACCATCTCGAGAACAAACAACAGACTTTCTCACCAAAGGCCTTGCCCGAGATAAATTTGAATACTTTATTAGCAAGTTGGACATGATCAACATCTATGCTCCAACTTGAGGGGGAGTGTTGGTAATTTGTTAGCCTATTTTTATGGGATTTAGTTTCAGTTTTTTAAATGAAAGATAATAGGAAGTTAGCTAGATTATAGGAGATTAGTTATTTCAGATCGGATTTCATGGCTTCTCACTCTTCTATATATACGAGGGCGTGTAATTCAAAATTAATCAATCTGGAATACCATTTTTCATCAGATTCTTCATATATATATATATATCTCTCACGTTACTGTATCAAATTCGATTATAAAAGGTGATTTGAAGGATTTCCATCATTGGAGGACTTGACAAGGCCAAGAAGATGTCCAGGGCTTGACCATGGGAATTGTTCCGAGGGAGCCATGACGAAAGCAAGGCCAAAGCCTCCAGGGCCAGAGGCTGAAGGGACAATGGAGAAAACGAAGGTTGTGCTAAAGGAAGAAACTTTTTGTTTGGTTGTTGTGTTAAGCATCTGAAAGGGTCTGTTATAGAAGGCACGACCTACAATATTGTATGATCTGTTGGTAAGTTTAAGCGAACCACTGGGTCTCGCAACTGTAGCTCCATCAAGGTTTAGATAAATTTCACTGTTATTGAATCCCTCAAATAAAAAAATGGGTATCTTATTGAGCCTTGGATGCAACTAGAAGAGAAAGAAAGAGAAGGAGGAGGGGGAAACCAAGCATTGATGCTGCTGCGGCTGATGAAGCCATCAGATTCTCGAGAAGGAGAGAGAGGAAATGAAGCGTTGACAGTTTTATTCAAGGTTCAAAAAATCGGACCGGACAACGAACCGGCCAAGACACTGGGTCAAGGGTTAGAGGTTAAACCGGGGTCGAACCGGGGGTTAACCCGGGGGTCGACCCGGCTATATAAAAAATTAAAAATATTACAAATTAATTTGTAATAACAATCTATGCATTAGGAATCTAAATATCCATGTACTAATCAAAG
>JANTPZ010093142.1:0-26389 GCA_025593235.1 Vachellia pachyceras | reverse complement strand
GGAAAAGGAAAAGAAAGAAGGTGGAAGAAAAGATTCCAAGTCCTCTGCGAAATCCAGTGAAGACCAGCTTCCACAGGAGAGTGCAAAAGTAACCAAGGATCTCTTTATGTTTCACAATATTACTCATGGCTAAAAGAGCTATGGAGCAGTAGTCGAATTTGATTCTTATTTCGTGCAGTACGTGCAATACATCAAAGATCTATGGTGATATTATGCAGTAGCAAAAAAAAATTGCTTCAGTTCTATTGGTTATGCCATAATCCTGGAAGATGAATCTTAGTGGATGATTAGCAACTCAGATAAGGGAAATCCTACTGAAAGAATGGCCATGGCTTCCAGGTGGAGAGGACATGGAGAGGCAAAGCAAACTATTCATCGTTGAGAAGAAGATTAAGAAGAAATATTTGTATTATTTTGTAAATCAAAATTGTATAGTTTAACTCACATCACTTCCTTGTAATTTTTTTGTATTGGCAAGTTGAGCACCTAAAGTTAAGGGGTGTCAACTTGAGGGGGGATGTTGGAAATATGTGAGTTAGTTAAAGTGGTTAGTGTTAATCACTTAGTTAGTTAATGATCTAAAGTCTATATAAAGGGTCATAATGCAATGGTTTAGGTGTGAGATTAAAATGATCTTCACCACAAGGTGAGAGGATGAAGAGTCCCCACCAAGAAGGGGAGGGTAACTTGGTTCTCCCACTTCAAGAGTCCCCAAAATGGGGTTGTTCATCTCCCTAAGAGAGGGAAGATAATTGTTGTACCCATATGGGTTTATGATAATACATTCAATTTCTTCTTCCACCTCTCAATCTATTCTTGCTACAATTCTTTCAACATATATGAAGTTTTACCGTGAGGAATTCTCATATGAAAATCAAATATTTACAGTAAGTGTTTTTCCAATTCACTTCGCTTTTGAAATGAATAAAATGTTTATAAATAAGGAAAATATTATAATTGGTCCTTATTATTAATTTTGATTAAGAGACCAATCAGCCGAATGGTAAAGGAATCCAAAGCAATGCTGGCTGAGAATCAGAATACTCCACGAGAATTGTGCAGTACTATCACTTTTTGCAGTCTTCACCATCAACGTCAAGCAAACGCCACTCGTACAGCCATTGTTTTAACTTCTAACTCTTTTATAAGGCTGATAATAATATCACAGGGGAAAAAATGATTCTGGAATTAAGAAACTAATTCGACTTTTCTGCTCCAAAAAAAAAAGTATTGGGTCAATATAGAACCTTCTGATTAGTTACTACTCTTCTGGTGACTCAATTGGTGAAAGAGAATTGAGCCTTATGTTAAAGATAAAAAGAGTATTACGCAACATTCACACCAAATTATATATTTAGAGGCGGGTGGATGATCTAACAGGAAAGAAACGGACTAATATGATCACAAGTGTCACCTACATAGCATTCCAATGGCAAAGCCAATAATAAGTAAACTCCATATGAGACAGACAACTCCCTTCTATAAACAATCAAAACACGAAATTTATATATCGCTTACATGCAACTAATAATAATGTGTTTGAATAACATAGAACTATTGACTACATGCAGGTACATATAGCATATCGATCATACCACAAAAATAAGCTCTTTTGACCAAAAACATTATTTGACAGGCATTCTTTATTAAAAAATAACTAATAAATTAATAAATGAAACTAATCATGAATAGTGTTAACTAAAATATGTTTCACAGGCCAGGTCAATCTAAAGACATTTAGTTTGACAAACTCAACATGGGTTGAAGAGATCAAGTCAAATTCTTGATGCTCCCAACCAAAACTTACTATAGCACTTTCTTGTTGCCTTAGCTCGAAACACGTCCAAGCACAAAACGGCTTGGAAAAAGTTGTATCAATGGAGAGAGTCAAAATGCTGTTTAATTAATTGGCTTCAGTTTGTGGCTCCTATTCTGTCAGCTGACTTGATCCATCGAAAGATTGTTTCGTTAGGAGGAGGGTTACTTCTTGCCACGATATAAACTCTAAATGGGATAGCAAGAGTTTCTAACCTTGAGCGGATTCATTGCTTGCAGAAGCCTCAGAGGCTTCTGATGTTTCAGCTGTCTCGCCATCTATCATATATATATGCCAATCCCATTTAGTATAATTTCAAACAAAGAAGTTACAAATATTGTACTACCTCTGCTCTTTAATATGAGATTCATTTTGTAGCTCAATTTCTTCATTAAATTTGGTCTTATATAAAGAACTTGATGTAGTATGTAATGGTTTAAAAAAAATTGGGAAATTTACTGTACAGTCCCACATAAGGGACTTATTTATCAAATGGTCCCAAGTTTTAAAATATTTATCAAATGGTCCTAGAGGTGTTGTCAATACAGCACATGGTGTTGTCAATGCAGCGCATAGTGTTGTCACGTGACAACCCTTGACAACACCATGAGCTAAATTGACAACACCTCTGAGACCATTTGATAAATATTTTAAAACTTGGGACCATTTGATAAATAAGTCCCTTATGTGGGACTCAACAGTAAATTTCCCTTAAAAATTAGCTATGGGCTCACCAAAAAGTGACTTAACGGATGGCCTCTTAGCTTTGGAGGTTTTCTTTTTCAATTCAGCTGCAAGGCAAGAAGAGTACAGGAAAAAGTATCACGACAGTGAATAATAAAACTCAACATCCTTTAAAATTAATACACTAAATAATCTGCACAACCACAAACTTGTGTAACATACACTATAAGAGAGAAAAAGAGATGTACCCATTCCGGCAACTTGATAGTCATTGACAATTTCAAAGTTCTTATAAGTGTATCCAACAAAATTCACGTCTTTAGATGAGAGCATCTGTAAAGCAGCCCAGTTGGAAGAAAAAGAATAATGAGCAAAAAAAAAAGAAAGTTTGGGCAGGGCAATAGCTGCAACAAACCAAAAACTTGAGTATAAAATACTCTATCACATAGGAAGGTATCACCTAAGCTGGTGATTTTCAATACAAAAATTTGCCTTAAATGAAATTTGGGAATTCTAAACAAGCTTGCTAGCCTCTGGCAGATTGTGTACTACCATTGTCCTACGTTAGAAAAATAGTCCCTTAATTCCTATACTCTTCTCTGCCCAAGTTTTCCATAAGCTAAAGTTCATTCTAAACAATGCAAGTTACAAAGAAAAATGCTTTCCAGAAAAGCAGAACTGCACAAGAATTGACAGGTAAGTGATTACAGCAATGGTATGTAATTGGTTTTCCCTGTTCCTCCTTATTTTGCCAAAATGGCCCACCAACAGAACATAACTAAAAAATTGCTTTATGGACATGTCAGGAAACAGAAAATTATGCTGACGCAAGATCTGAAGATTGATAAAAAAATTTACAACAGTGAAGCAGCAAACTGAAATTACTTAATTACCTTCCTCCATGGACCACTTCTAGAAGATGGTTTGCTGCAGCTGTCGGACTGCAGATGTAAAAGGTACAATTTGTTTAATGAATGACACTAATGAATTCAGAATGTGGCCGTACAAAATAAGATAGAATATGAAGCAATAAAATACCTCATCAAACTTCTCAAAATTTTGAGTATCTAAATCATCATTAACCTCAGGTATAAATGCAGCTTCCATTTGGTATAGCTTATCCCATTCAATACCTGTGAAAAATGGATGAGCCTGAAGAAGAACAGAACAGGAAGTTAACCTGTATATCCATCTATAAAACGGAGCAAATCTAAGAATTTAGAATAGGACACACCATACAACACCTTTATTTCACCTGCGCCTTTTGATCCCAGTCTCTGATTCACATTACACAATAGTTTACCGATCAAATCTATAGCTTCAGGAGATAGCATCACTTCTTCAGGAAATTTCAAGTGAGTTTTCCAGTTTACTATCTGTGTGAAACAGGTACATCAGGTAAAATTGCATTCACTACAAAATCTTAGAAAACTTTCAAACTGTTCAAATAGAAAATTCAAAATGCACACGAAAAGGAAGAAAAGTTGCTGATGAAAGGAGGGAAAGACTCATATGAGATAATTAATTTTGACTTGTAGTTTAAATCTCAATAACATTCCACATGTCCCCATACAATACAACCTTTAGCAAACACGGCACAGTAGTGTAATCCTGTCGATTGATTATTATCTTTAACGGTTAGTCTCTCTTTATCCTTTTATGGGTATCACTTAGACTCATCTTACACGACATGGATCGTGTTAACTAACCAATCCATGATAAAGCCAAAACCCAAGCAGTGTATATAAGAAAACTAAGTATCCCGGGAACAAAGTATGCAGAAGGGTGACATACAATGATCAGCAAGAAGCTGTAGTTCTGTCAAGGAAAGGATATAAGTTTGGATTGATGGTTCATAGGCTAATATGACAAGAATAAATGGTTCAGCCTTGTCTCTACTGACCATAGGTTGAAACGGTTCACAAATTGGCTTTATTTAATCCAGAAAGAATACTTGAGTCAACTATAACAAAACATTCCATTAATCTTTTACGATGTAAATCAAAGGTACTAACCAGAACCTATCAAGAACAAACATCCTAGCAATCCAGTAGACATTAACAGAAAAAATTGAAGAAAACTACAAAGGAAAAAAACATATAGTAGGTACTTATTACCTTTCTGCATGTTGTCATTGGATCACCAGAATAAAAAGGAGGATATCCTACCAACATTTCATACATAATAGCTCCAAGAGACCACCTGTGATTTTGGTAGGAACCAGATTTGTGTCAATATTTTTACAACTCTAAACTTGTAATATCCTCCCATTCAATCTTCAAATGAATCAAAACTCAATATGCTTCAAACAAACTTGAAGGATGTCAGGGTAAGTGGTGGCAGGGTTATGGGCTTACTTCTTACGTGTTGAGCCTGTTCTAGTTGGCCCTTACGATTTAGAGACCTCGATCTCCTCTTGAACCTTATCACAGGTACAAAGGAGAAAGAGAAAAACTTGACAATGTGTGTTTAATAGGGACCCCCAACGCAATTAACACAACAAATAAACCACACAAAGGAAGGCAAAATAGCTGAGTGCTGATAATATGCTCTGTAATAAAGCTTACAAGACACCCACTACAAGTCAATCTCGCCTTTTGAATCACACAACCAAAATACCCAGTCAAGTACCTTACTGTGCAAATAAACACTTAAAAAAACTAACTGAAATTCTCCTTAATTCCTTTCTTAGCTTCTGTTTATGTCTCGTATCAACTAATGTTTTAAATGCTCCCTCCTATCTCTCTCTTCATCACTACTCCTTTCTTTTCCTCTTTGATTTTACTCTCTTATTCAGATCCTAACCCCCGATCTTTTCTTTCCGGACATAATTCATCATTTTCTGCTCTGTCACTTCCTTGTGCCTCAGCGTACATTTTGGCAGCAGCAATGTGTTGGGACCGATGGACATAGTGGGCTGTGGAGTAAAACTTATGCTAGACTGGCTAAGTCCAAGAAGTCAAGGGTAATAACCTATAAACTGTAGGACAAACTAGAAAAAATCAAGAGGAGGCTAGTGCTGGCATGTCAGGGAAATAAGAAACGGTATTGGGGGACATGGCGGGGTACAATTCATTATTGAAGTAAGTGGCTTGGTCTGGGTCTCTCAAAAACCAAAGTGTGAGCTTGTAAAATAACCTTGATTCTCAAACTAAGTTGCAAAATTTTGAAAACATCAATCAGAATTGAATGAAAAGAATACTAACAAGTCAGATGCACAAAACTCACCAATCACATTCCATCCCATAACCTTTCTTCAATAGAACTTCTGGAGCAATATAATCTGGTGTACCGACAGTAGAATAAGCCTGCAACACTTACACAGTTGCAATGATCGAGGTAAAAAGGGAATACATTTATCTAAAACAGATCGAGGTAGAAATGCATCTTCCTTTTGGTTTGGTGTGTACATTATGAGTACTCAAATATTAGACCAATCTGCCACAGCTAGTATTATAAGCACTTAATAGAGGACATTACAAGGAGAGGACAGCACATATAACAGAGGTATACTTACTAGTGTCCTCCTGTTCTTTTGCCAGTGTTGTAATTGTTCTTGTTGTGTGCGAGTTGAAGATCCATGTTCATCATTCTGTGTAGAACCATTCACACACTGACCTTCTGAAAGGTCCTCTTCATGAAGTATGCTGCAATCTAATGGTTTACAAAGTCCAAAATCTGACAGCCTTAAGTGCCCATATCTATCCAATAATAAATTATCAGGTTTAATATCCCTGCAACATAAGACACTGAAAAGATCAAAGCATAGTCTAAATTTTACTGAAGTTTCTTTACTTCAATCAGAAAAATACACAGAGATAAATCTGACTTCATATAACAAACAGATTAGGCATGTGATCATTTTAAATTGATGTAGCTAGCAATCATGAGAAGACTTGTAATTCTAACACAGGGTTATATAAGTTATTTTGCGCATACCTATGGATATAATTGTGTTTATGTATAGATTCAATAGCCAAAACTGTTTCCCCTACATAAAATCTAGCCTCGTCCTCAGTCAAGATATCCTTTCTCATAAGTAAAGTCATCATGTCCCCACCCGGTAGATACTCCATAATAAGGTATAGGTAGTCGTCATCTTGGAAAGAACAATAAAGTTTGACAATGCAATTGCTATCAACCTCTGCAAGGAGGTTCCTTTCAGCTCTGACATGTTCGACCTGGAGATATTACCAGCTTCCGAATAAGTATTACAATCTTATCAGCCTTAGACACAAAAACATCTCTTGACTGAAATGACATAAAAGGGAAAGAAAAACAAATGCAAACCTGGCCTCTGCGAAGCATCTCTGATTTCTTTAGCTTTTTCATTGCAAATACATGCCCTGTTGTCTTTTCCTTGCAGACTCTGACCTGCGAAGCATCTCTATTACACCGCAATACAGAAACTTTGCTATTATTCATAGAAGAGACTAAGTGAAAATGTCAGTTATCCCAATTATCACTCAACATCATTATATCCCTATGAAAGAAAGATGCAATCATGAATACATTGGACTCAGATGACATCATGAATACATTGGACTCTTTTTCTGCTTGTATTTTTCTTATTAAAGATCTCTGCCGTATGATATCTACTCAAAACGAATCTCAAATTCTCAATTATTTATATGAATCTAATGAATCAAGATTATGTAAGAATATATATGTGTGTATGCATGTATATTTCACAACTCATAAGCAGTGAATAAAAAAATTATTTTGATTCTATGCTTTATTTAAGCAAATTACTCATATCATATACTCAAGCATATACATACCTCTCCAAATGCACCTTTTCCAATCATAGTCAACAATTCAAAATCATCAACACCCATCTTATGCCTCTGAAGCCTCATGTATTCAGTTTCCTTTTTCTCCAGAAACTTGAAAAGGTTGTTTTGGTCTTCCTCAGAGACATCAGCATCAGCCAACTTCTTTTCCAAGATAGTTCGACTGTTATTAAAAAAGTTTCCCACCTATTACCACATAACTGATTTGTTTATGTAACTAATATCAAACACACTAACAAGAATAGAGATATCTTCGGACACACTAGACTCATCTACTAGGTTTGCTAAAAAAAGGCTGCCGGCAAATTTCTTTAGTATGACGATGATGCTCCTTGAAAGAAATGTGCAATTCAGTCTATCATATAATGCAAAAGAAATGGGGGAACAAAGAATTGCAATGCCAGAAGATACTAGCTTTTTTTCCCCAAGGAAACTTGGAGATTAGTTCCATTAGTTAATTTTTCGTACAAAAAGATTAATACCAAACCATTATTAGCATTCATGGAATAAATTATACCGCTCCTTCCTATCCTGAAGGCTCTTCATTTGCTCCTTATAATGGTTCTCTATGTACTGCTTTGCCGCCGCAACCTTTTGTTTTGTTATACTAGAAAGAGCTTCTTCATCCAGCTGTGCGTCTGAATCTTTGATTCCTCCTCCAGAGCCCTCCTTCTTCTTCCAAGAAGACCTCGTTTTATCCCTTGGATGAAACTTCTGAAACCAACCTCTGGAGGAATCCATATCAATCTCCAAGCTCAGCAGGTACCTTGATGACCAATACTCATCCTACTTTGCAGTATATAAAAGCTAAATTCCCAGAGAAACATTCTCTTCACATCCCAGAAAACCTAGTTGCAAGAAACCTCCGTAATAGTAAAAGTCACGCAAACAAATTTTATATTTACATCTAAAGCCCAAAAAAGAAAGTTCTGTCCGCTCTTCAAAACGTGCATGTAGTCCATGCCTCAAAATTGAAGCCAAAAGTTTCAAGCATTTCCAAAGCAAATGGCGTGTGTGATTGATGCTGGCCAGAAACAGGAATGAAAACGTGTAACCAATGGCAATCACAATGACAAAGAATTGAGTTTCAATGACGCAAAAAGCAAAAAAAAAAATAATAAGGCTGAGAATTCGGAATACCAGGTGATTGGTAGCAAGCTAAAACAGATAATATTGATCCCGCGAAACTCTTGAAAAGAAAACGAGAAAGTTGGCAGTGAATCCAGTAATTTCGGTGTATGATGGCTTTGTCTTGGTTCCGGCTCTGAGAAAATTAGAAGACGATTCAGCGCGATTCTCTCAATTTGGACATGGAAGTGCCAACGGTCGGTACTCTCTTCCCGGTAGACGTTATATATATATATATATACCTTTTTTTGGCCTTTTGTTTTTATTCAAATATTTGGCGCCTATATATTATCATTATTTTTATTAGGTAAGCACAAGGTATCATCTTGGATGACTAATCCTCTCTGATCGTAAACTTCTCAAAGGATTTTGGTACTCATGGTCAGCACTTCCCTTTCACTTCATTGACGTTGAAAATCACATTCACGCAAGTTAAGATAAAATTTATTTCATATATTTATTTAATAAACAGTAAATTAAGTTAAGAAAATAGCTTCTACCACTGTTCCAAACATATAGGATATATATAATCATTGTTTTTTTTTGCCAATATATATAGTCATTGTTATTAAGGCCAGAAGCCCAAAAGAGCCTATTATAATTTATAATTGCCTATGACACTTTCAGGATTTTGTTTTGCCCATGGCACTGTATTAAGATTAATGACGTTGTTTTTTTTCCTTAACATGAATTTGTGATTGTGTTTTGAGAAGTTAATAATCTCCAACGCATGGTTGCATGAAGAAAAGAGGCTCAGCCACTGGAAGGCGTGAAGTTTAAAATGCTTGCGTATGAATAAAAGGTGGATGGATATATATTATATAGTGAGGAAAAAGAAGGGATCTTTGTCACGTGCCCTGGTGAATGTAACGTGGCAGCTACTTATACTGCTACTGCCCACCAAACCATCAAAATATAGGCTTCGTTTGGAAATCCGTTGGGAAAACGGACACAGATTCCGATGTACTTTATGTGAGAGGAATTTTGTCTTAGCTTACGTGAGAATGGGTTTTGGGAGTCAGAACGAGGTTTCCAACAGGAAACCAAACGAAGCTATAAACGATTCTGAATCGCTGGACAGACAACGCAACACCTCAAAGATGTGAACACGTGAAAGGCAAAGCTTAACTTGTTAATTATACACAAAAAATTGGGCCAACGCTTATTGTTATATTTAGTTCCAAGGTTTTGTGAAGCGGAAATATAAGAAAACCTAGAAAAAAAAATCTTGAAGAAATTATTGGAAGGGACATCTTTGTAGATAGTTCATTAGAGATCTTTTTTTGCGAATACATAAAAGTATCCTCCTATTCCTGTCGAAAGTCAATTTTATTTGAGTTATTGTGGAATACTAAATATGGACATCCCTTCCGACAATGATCTAAACTTTGATCTGTCATGTTGTGAGGGATTAACCTCTTCCGTTAGATCCAATTTTTGTTGATTATATATTCAAAGAGTTAATTATTAATAAAAATTCAAAAGTAATCCATATTGCTGCCGATTTCAACCACCATGTCCAAATACTCTTAATGAGCCTGATTGGCTTAGCGTTTAGAGGGTCCAAACGCACGTTCAACAGTGTTTTCTGTAAAATGAGATAATTTCATTCACATATTTATCTCAACTTACGTAAAAGTACTTATCTACCGCATTCACAAACAGATGTAATGTCAGTTGTTTACATTGACCTAGCACCGGTTACGCAGAAAGGATCATTTCCCGTGAAAGATTAAATGCTTCAATTTTTTTTTCCCGACCGGTTTTTAATTTTTAATTTTAAAAGTTCAGGGGTTTAGCGGTTATTGCATGTGACCAAACATCAGTCATCTAAATGAAAATACCCTCATTCTAATTTCGAGCCTTTGATAAAAGATGAAATACCATAAGCAAGAACACCCCGTTCGTCAAGCAAAGCATCAGGAATACAGCTCAGATTGGATAAGAATTGAGAAGCGAATTTCTATAATATAAAATTATAAACATGATTCATATAAAAAATAACATAAACATATGACAGGATATTTCTGTCCAAACCACTTGGGAACTTCCGCTAAATACACTTGAAACAACCTCCCTCCGTTTTCTTCATTAGTTCCATCGTTTCCTCTTGTCAAAGAAAATCCAAAGAAAAAATTCAAGGAATAATAAAAGCCTCAGTTAAATTGCTCATATTAACATGATCAGAAGGCTGCCCATCCTGATGCAGTGGTCGAACCTGAAGCAGCTTTTGAGGGAAGATTCTTCTGTAAATACAAACCAGAAACGCGTATAGTTAAAAATTGCTAAAGGAAAGGCATCACCAAGTGCCGCTTCAACGTACAAGGGCGCTTGATGCTTATCCAAATATGGAGGAGAAGCATAATGTATTTGCCCCAAAAAAAAATTAAAATACATGCAGGGCAAGTCAGACTCAAGCACAAGGCATCGCTCACAGCATCACAGAAGAACATATTCAATTAATACTCAACAACTTATCCAGTGAAAAAACAAGCTCTAAAGCAGAAAGAAAATAAGCAAGAGCATTTGATATACAGCCTGCTCACAATAACAACAGATAATTTTTTCAACGCATCAAAATACCCAGTAGGTTATCAACGAGGTGTGCCTCTTTGCAAAAGGAAAATGCTACTGCTCATGTCTCCCACTTGCTATACTAGTGTGCATGGAAGGAATAACAATAGATTTCATATTGAGGTTTTGTATCAACGCAGAATGCAAGTCTTATTCTTTCAAACAAATTTCATCCAGCACAGCCTTGTGGATAATATGGTGCTGTACTGCTGTAAAGAAGTTGGGGATATAAATATCATTCACAAAAGGAAGAGCCAAACATCAATGGGATTCACAACCTCAAATCTAGGACTGTAAAATATATTAGCCCATATATTGCTACATCCTTATTACTGCAATGGAGAAAATAAATGAGCAAACATTGTTTAAAAAACCAACTTGTCTACCATTGACTTGGCCTTTTGGCTCCACCATAAAGGATATAGATAGGAAAAAATATTAAACCAAAATGCTTCAGAAAGTCACTTGATTATTCATACAGATTACCAAGAATATTGCTTGTTTCAAATCACCATGATCATAAAACAGACTAAATATGAATCTTGATTAAAACCAAGGATATAAAAAACTACAAATATTCAAAATAATTTGTCACAATGTTCATATTGTGATTATCAAGTAAGAAGAATCGCTATTAATATTATCAGCGTAAATATCATGACTTCAAGGGACAAACATGACAATAGAGTAAATAGCGGTATCTTGATGCCTTTTGATCGAATGAAATTTTAATTTTAAATAAGTAAACATGAATAAATACTCTGTTTTAACCTTAATTATGGTATTATAAATAGAAAAATAGAGCATGAAGTCTTCCAGTTTTATATTTCAGTCTAATGGCATTACCGTTCAGGTCATACAGAACTATTACCTTCAATTGAAAGAGATCTAAAGAGGTGTCATTAGAACTTCTTCCACTTCCGTTCGTCTCCTTAAGACCAGCTATGCGACTGGGAGAAGTCAACCGAGCAGCAACAGGATCATTTGGTGGGGGAGGAAGAGGAGACCTGATTTTTCCTAACCCAGTGGGTGGGGGAGCAAGGCCTGAGGCCTTAGGTTTCGTATTTCCAGAAAGTCCACCTGTTAAACCTGCAGCTGAAAGCATGCCAGTACCACTAGACGATGGCTTAGGCTTCACGTTAATACGGATTGTCTCACCTTCCTACAATTTGAAACACATGGAAGTCAACGTCAAACAAATGAGAGAACAGATATGGCTTTAAACTTAATCCTGACCAAAAGGCAGAGGAATAAAAAACTTGTGGTAAAGCAGAAAGTACAGAATCATCCTCCCTGATAATTCGTAGGGGCCAAGATGAGGTAAAATATTGCACAAGGAAAACCACATTCAGGGACGATAAGACAAAAACATATCTGACATGCATCTTCAGTCTCAGACAAACTCTGAAATGTATGTTATGGGGTCACAAGCAAATGCTTTGTCCAGGGCTCAATGGCCAGATCATGCATACAAATTCATATATGCCCATGCTCGTACATTGCCACGTAAAAGAGATCCACTAAAGAAAACATAAATAGCCAAAGATCCACTGATAAACCTCTGATCCCAAAAATCAGAGCAGCTAATTATGCGTTAGTTATTCAAGTACAGCGAATAAAGCAATCAGAGAACACACATTTCGAGATTGAATAAAGTGTTGTAAAGCCAATAATAATTCTTGTAATGTACCTTCAACCTGTGATTTACAGCGGGATGAATATCAATCTGAGACTCATCACTCTGCTCGCCAGACTCTTTCTCGTGTTCCCTCTTCACATACTTGTCGTGATCCGACAATGCCACATTGAAATCAAAAGCTTCGTTTCGCTCCGCAAACCCTAACCCAATAAATGCGTGTTTCCCCAGACCATCCTCGATCTTCAGCACGAAGTACCTGGACGAGTCAAGCACAGACTCGACCGAATTCTCGCGCTGGCCCGGGTCAACGAAGCACGCGGCAAAGAGCTCCCCGGTGTTCGGATCCTCCAGTCGGATCTCACACCTATCCTTGCACGAAACAACCCTGAGCCGACCCGACCAGATTTTATCGGACTGAAGCCACTCCCCGCACTTGTACCCACCGGATGTAGTTCGGGGCGGAATTTTGTACACTGAAATCTCACGGACCACTAGGAGGGTGTGCTCCCATGCCTCCTCCTCGAACGACATCGTCTTCAATCCGGAGAAGAGAGACTTGGAATTGATAGAATTCAGAATCAAACAGTGTTCGAGGTTGTTGATAAAATTTGATGAAGAAGATTATTAAAGGAACAAATGAGGACGATAATGGAGTTTCTATCAGAAGCTGGGGCAATGCGTTTCAGGTAAATATGATGTGAATTGGATTGGAAAACCTATGAGAAATCCGATAATGGAGGAGGAAGTAGTTAGGATCGTGGGAGCAACGCCAGACGAATCAAAATTTTAGGTGCGCTAACGAAATCCGATGAATCAAGCGACCGAAGGCATCTGAGAAAGATGATAGTGAGATTCAATTAGAAGTTGGGGGAGTAATTTTTAGGCGGATTTGAGAGCTGAAGATAGGTGAGAGTTGAAGAAAGGTGGAGAGACTAGCGAAGATATCTACTTCAGATTTCGGTGCCGGCTTTAAACGTGGGTTCCAATTCTAAATGTCAGCGATACGCGGAGAAAAGTTTAGCACATTTTTTTAAAATTTTTTAACGTTATTTTTTATTTAGAAAAAATCCTAATAAAACACCTCTAAGACATTTAAAACCCAATTCAGTATTTGCGTAATTCCATATTGATCCACAAACTCCAATTAGGGATTTGCATAGCTCTGGAAAAGATCTTACAGCCCGGTAGCGTTTGAAAGTCTTTTTGAGAATAGCTTTTACATACTGTAGGATAAAATTTAAATTTTGGATAATAGATTTTAAAGAATATTTTTACAGATTCTGAGACAAAACCTAGGTTTTAAAAGGTGATTGTGTTTGGGAAGTTATTGGGCTCGTTTGGAAACGTGGTAGAGAAGTACTTTTACACAAGTCGAGGTAAATATATGAAGGAGATTATCTCATTTTGCGGAAAAACACTGTTGAACGTACTTTTGGAGGTGAACAAGTGTTTCCAAACACCCCGTTAACTTTTACGGATTCCAAGGTAAAAAGTATGTAGGAAAAAGGGAAAAGAAAGAAAGAAAAAGTAGGAAATATAACATTTATTAGGAAAGAGAGTGTGATTTCATAAGGAAATAACATTTTCAAAACATAGGTTTTAAACCGATGTTTAACATACACAATTGGGTCCATTTGGTAAAGCGGTGGAGAAGTACTTATGGGCTTATTCACACAAGCCGAGGTAAAAATGTGGAGAAGATTGTCTCGTTTTACGGAAAAACACTGTTGAACGTGCTTATAGCTACAAGTCAAGCGTTGCCAAACAAGCACAATAACTTTTCTAAAAAATATGAGTACTTAGATAAACCTTAGATTTTAAAACCAAACCTACCGAAAAAGAAATTAAACAAGTTCTAAGAGACCTCTTGTCTATTCCAAATCTCTCCAAGCTTCGAGATTGAATCATCCCAATGGTTGCAAATTGTTAAGGTCCAGCCAAGGAAGAAGCCAGAAATGATGGCCACGGGGTGAAGCGTGGGACTTGAACCATAGAATAACTGCCTCATTTTTTTTTACCTAAAGAATAGCTGGGTAGAGATGGGGATGCGGGTTGGATCTGCCTGTCACTTTCGGTCTGGAAAAATTCAGCCCGCCACTCTCAATCCGCGGGTTAGATAAGTTGAGCCCGCGGGTTGGCGGGTCAGCCGCCTAACCCGCTTTTTATTTTATTTTTTAAAATTATTTTCATATTTTTTTGCTTTTTTTCATCCCAATATTTTTTACAAAGAAAAAAGTAATATTAACTTCTATTTTTAGGAAATTATTGAAGACTTATTGATAGAATTTGAAAGAGAATAACATAAATATACAATCTTATAGAAAAAAATTGAGTACAAAAAAAAGAATTTTATTTTTAAAAAGAAAAAAGAAAATAAAAGTTGCCCGCCAACCCACCATGGCGGCCTCGGGTTGGAGTTTTCCAGCCCGCAACTCGCAGGCTGGCCCCATTCCCATCCCTATAGCTAGGTCTTGAAGCTTGGAGAGAGGATAGCAGAGGTGAAAAAATAGGCCCGCTCTTCACGAGCTTGCACATAAATAGGTCAGTCCATTTAGGATATAAATACGGGCTTCGAGCAGGCGGATCTGCCGTTTTAAAAAAATGTTATTTTTTTCTTTTTTTCGATTTAAAAGAGTAAATTTCTAATTTCAAATATAAATATTATGAAAATTTAATTAAAAAAATAAAGTTAAGATAACAATATACTATGTATAAAAATTTCAACACTTACACATAAAAACTGTCATCAATAATTGTCACATGATTTATAATAAGAGGTATGGGGATGTCTAAATGTTAATAATGAAAAAAAATAAAATTGTAAACTAAAATTTTGTATTACTTTCTCAATTTTGCACCTCGATGCTTGAGTTCCCATGTCATGGGCCAACTTTCAATTGCAGGTTTGTTTAACATATTTTCATTTTTTAAATAGACAAGTTAAAATAATAAATTTTTAATTTAATATTTAAGAGGTAGTTTCTACATGAAAAACTAAATTATAAGTTTGATATTAAACTTGAAAAAATGAGGATTCAAGGAGTGCATACATATATCAATACTGTTGGTTTTATTTAATAAAAATGCTGGTTTTTTAAATTTAAGCAATGACAACCAAGGGCTCGTTTGGTAACCGGTTTGCAAACTTGGGTTTTATAGAAAAACCTAAGTTTTGTCTAAATACTTACATTTTTCATAAAATCTATTTTGAAGTTAAATCCTAGATTTTAAAAGAAGTTATTTTCTTGTCAAATCACACTCTCTTATTAATAAAGTTTCTATTTTTTCTTTCTTCCTCTTTCATGCTTACTTTTTATCGTAAAGCGTAAAAATACTTTTACAATAACTTTTCAAACACAATCACCTTTTTTAAAACATAGGTTTTGATTCGAAATCCATAAAAATTATTCTCCTAAAATTTATTTTTAAAAACTTAATATTTACTTCAAAATCTGTAAAAAATATTTTTTTACTGAACTTCCAAACAAGCTTCAAATTGCTGATAAAACACGATTAATCGTGAGCCTAAAATAAATAAAGGAAAATGTTTCCTTTTAATGAGTCTCGAAGTCGTGACATTGGAAAAACGCGTTTATATAAGTTAAGATAAAACTCATATAACATATTCACCTTGTTGATTGTAAACCATGTTGAAAATTATACAAATGGACATGATATTTCAAAGAGAACCCTGCCATCAAACAACCTTTTGCATTAGCATAAAAGCATGTTACGTTGATTGAGATAAAAGGCCAGTTTAGCGGCCACGTTACCAACACGTTGTACGCAAGTCGAAATAAAAATCTTCTCATATACTTATCTCATTTTTGTAAAATAATTATTCCAACTGATTTTTAAACATGCACAAAGTTAACTTAGTAAATAACGTTGGTGATTAATGATTGTGCTTGTTTGGGAACACCGTTTCTCCAACGGTGCACTCAAGCCAAGACAAAACCATCTCTAAATTTATAAAAACATCTCAAAATCTATAAAAATCATCTTGAAATCCGCAAAACCATCTAGAAATTCATAAATTTTTTTCTTCCAACAGAACTCATTTCTGTCAACGGAGTTCCCAAACACACCCGGGGCTCGTCTGGGAACACGATCAAGAAGTATTTTTAAGCAAGCCGAAGTAAATATATAAAAAAAATATCTTATTTTATAAAAAAATACTGTTAAATGTACTTTTAAGGCTTCTTAATAGGTTGCAGGATGCGATCATGTGCAAAGCTACCGATTTGGGGGAAAAACTAAAATTTAATAACTAGAAAAAAATGCGAAATATCTGGTTTTTCTAAACCCTTTCACTATTTCGCCTCCTGGAGCGAATCCAAGTTTAGTCTCAGTTCAATACTGTCAGCTGGAGTCGTTGCCCTTCGGAGTGCAACAAGTACGGCACCGATCGATTCCCTGATATAACTTCCGCACATTGCCTAATTATCACATTCTTCCCGATCTAAAACCCTAAATTAGTAAGCATTGCTACGTCATTTGCATCGTGCTGAATTTGTCTGACTCGTGAGTGCAGGAATGGCCAGAAGCCTAGGAGGATTTCTGGCGCTATTTTTGGCTCTTTCGATCTGCCAAGCTGCGACAAATTTTGAGCCGATCTCTGACTCTCACCGATCCTCTGCTTTAGAACTCTTCACTCCTATTGATGGATCGTTTTCTAGGTGACTATAATGATTTTTTTTCTACCATTGTGGCTTCCCGTTGAAAAACCTAGTGCCCCATGATGTGTAATAGAAGTCAATTTACATGTTTGTCTCATGGTTCAGTTCCTAATTTAGCCACTTATTCGCGTTAAGAAATACTAACTTTGCGATGCTTTTAATTTTCTTACATCAGCGAAGTCTGGAATCGGGCATCTTACAATCTAGTTTTTCTTGGATTTAATGTAAATCCACCCTATTGCTTTGTTCAAAATGCAGATTGCCCTTATCCAAGCACATGTAGAATGTTTTTTCTCTTCTTTCTAAGACCTCTAATTCTTGCGTTTCTAATATAAAAAGACTCTATATCTGCCTCTATTGAATTTTAAGTGATTCTATCCAAGTCAACTAAGTATTGTCCTATTGTCTCTTATCAGTTTAGAAGATGCATACGAGGCCTTGAGGGTTTTTGAGATTCTTGCCATAGAAAAGAAGCAAGATGTTAGCACAACTACTTGTCAGAAAGTATTGGAAAATCTTGTGTCATCATCTCCTTTAAGGGATTTGTTCTATGCCTTAAAAGTTAACGGTTTACTAAAATGTGGAGTCAATGAGGAGGTTTTCAAGGTATTTATTCTAAAGGCATTATTCTGCTATTTGCAGCTTAAATTTTATCACCCAAAAGATGTACTGGTGTCTTCTAAGTCTCAAAGTTGATGCCAAAATTTATTGATCTTGTACAAGGATATTGCTTCTCGAATGAAAGCCACAATCAGTGATGCAAGTACTTTGCTTGACTTACACTACTCAATAGGAAGTTTGATTCTTATCAAGGTAATTTCTGGACTCATGCTTGGTTTGCCAAACAGGTTATGTTAGGCTAAATTTGTTTTTACCTATGGGAGTATCTGACGTGTACATGAAGATTTCTATCTTGTTCCTGTCTACTCATAACTTTGAGCTCCATTTCCCATTCATCCTGAGCTTGCATGCTCTTCATTGCACTTTTAATTCTTATGGTTATCTATAGGCTATCCTCAAGCGATGTGTACATTTTCTTCTACTCATGGATTAAATCAATATTGCGTTTTCATTATAAGTATATTTGGTGCATCTTATCATATATTCATCTTTCTTTCTATGCAGGATCAGGCTTCTAATGTTGATGTCCTTTTGGCTGATGCTGTTGGAACTTTTCGTTCTATCAAGGTTCATTATATTCTATCTGTTATAATGTAGATTTTAGCTAGGTTTGCTTTTTGATAAATGATATTGCCTCATCTAATGTTAGCTAGGAGACTCAGTATTGGAACCACAGCCTATTTTCAATGCGATTTTTTTGCTGCATTTGTAACTCTTTCTGTCCTTTGAATGCTTGGGTTAATATCCTGCATTGTTGGCAGGCTTTGAGCCAAAGTGACGGAAGATGGCGTTACAGCTCCACTAATCCAGACCTGAGCACCTATGCTGCTGGTAATGAATTAAATGGTGATTTTTGCGTAGTGTCAGCCTTGGGCGTCCTGGAGTCTACCTTCATTGACAAATTGATCTTATCATTATGCTTCAGGTTTAGCACTTGAAGCACTTGCTGGAGTGGTCTCGCTGGCATCTTCAAGAATTGATCAGTCTAGGGTAAAATTTTTAGATCTTTAAAATATATAATTGTCTATTCTTCAATTTACAGATATAAAAGTTTCTTATGATATGCCGCTCTAGAAAATCATCCAAATAAAATATTGGTAATAAATAACATCATATAGTGAAATTTCTTGGGAAAGCTTCTGAGGCCGTTTGATTTTGCAGAATTAATTCTGTTTGAAAAAGTGTTTTTGCTTGACCTTCTTACGAGTAATATATTGGTGTTGATTCAGTTTTGATAGAAGAATGCGGTCAAATGAAATAATGTTAGGTTGTGGCAAATTGATTCAAATCAAAGCAAATGATTCTGAGATCAAAGTATCAGTTACTCCTCATTCCAGGGCTTAAAATTCAACCCTAAATTCACTGAACTAACATGTTTTAGGCTTTTAGCCAGTTATCATGCACTGAACTTGCTTCTATTCTGGAACTTCTATTGCACATTGGCAGATCAATGCAGTGGAAAATGATATATTGAAGCTGTTTGACAGAATTGAATATTACGGTGAGTCTAGCCATGCTTTTAATCTCATTAAAAGAGTTATTTGTGGATTTAGAACTCTGTGGCTGGATGTAATTGCCACGGTCCTTTTACAGAGGATGTCCATTTGATAACTGATAGATGGTGGAGTCACCCTTATTTTAGAAAATTATATGCTTGATTGAAGTATATTTATATAAATTCATTTGAATTATAGAAGACATAATTTTTGTACCTGGAGCTTCAATTTCAAAGTATTTGATTGCCTTTATCAGTTGTTTGGGGAACAAAATTGTTCCATGTTGGTGTCAGTGCATTACAGTCTTATTGATTGTTGATTGGCATCAAATATTGCTTGAAGACTCTGTACAACATGCATTCTAAGCCTTTTAAGTTTAAAATTTTCCAACCGCTTTTTTTCTTGTGTTTTTTGTCTTTTGGTCCCACCTTTTATGATACCTTATACTTCATCATATTGGTCTTAAACGAACACTTGGGGTATTTTCAGATGATGGAACCTTTTATTTTGATGATAAGATGGTTGGTACTGGTGAACGAGTGGGTTCCCTTTCCACTACTGCTTCAGTTGTTCGAGGGATTACAGCATTTGCAGCTGCAATTTCTGGAAAAATAAATGTATGCAGAGTATAAGGGATCAATTTTGTTTATATGTAAGAATTCTCTATTAATGCTTTGGATTTGAATTTCCAGCTTCCAGAGGATAAAATTTTGGGTTTAGCAAAATTCTTCTTGGGCATAGGAATTCCAGAAGATGCAAAGGATTTCTTCAATCAAGTGGACTCGTTATCTTTCTTAGAGAGCAATAGGCAAGTGCTTTATCAGAGGAATTGTAATTTGCATCTTTGTGGCACTATTTCCCTTTTTCTTCTGAGCCATCTTTCTGATATGTTTGCCTTTTCATGAGTTTTGAGCAAGTCGGATTCATGAATTATTCTGATGCTGTAGGATTTCCATCCCATTAATATTGTCACTTCCTGCAACTGTTTACTCACTGACCCAGAAAGAGCAGCTGAAGGTATGGAACTCAGTCAAAATGTCAACACTTTTCTGGTTTTTCCTTAGTAGCTTGCGGTAGTCGATCATTATATAATTTGTGTAGGAAGCCAGTGGCTTATCAACAGTGATAGGATTTAATGGATATGGCTTATATATTGGGTTGTGTTTTGTTTAGTCGTGCACTCGTGTTAGCATTATAGTTAGAAGAAAATGACCTGCTGGTCCCCACAATTATAAAGAACACAGTTTGTCCCAAAGCCTAATCACAACATTTGTTTTGCCACACACATTTGCATTTTTACTGTGGTCTCTTCATAATTTTAGATTTGCAGATGTGAATCATGTATCACTGCTACTTCTCAAGTTCTCCTTTACTGTTGTGAAAGTATGACTAGGCCTTTGTTTTTGTTTTTTCAATAAAATTCATCAGGTTAAGGTGAATACAGTGCTTGGTGCTGCTGCTCCACCTCTAACAGTTAAGCTTGCCCAAGCTTTCAGCACCGGGTCTAAAGGTTCAGCTTTTTTTGAGAGTAAGGTGAGTGATGACTATCTTGCAATATTCTTATATGTGATTTGTTCTATTTTCTGTTGTTTGAGTACTCCTCCTTTTGCATGTTTACAGGAGCTCCAGTATGAGCCAACTAGTGGGCTTCATGTCTTGGACGTTTTCTCAGAGAATGTTGATGTGGGAACTTATGTGTTTGTTTTTGAGGTATTCCTGTTTGCTTGATTCAGTGATCTATATTTTTTTCCCAAGGAATCAAATTGTGCTTTTAATTGCCTATCTATAGTGTTATAACAATGTAACATTTAAAACACATCTCGTAGATCGTCCTCGAAGATTCAAATAGAAAAAGTGATTATGCTACTGGGGGCCAAACTCATGTGCCAATATACGTTACTGGAGTTATTAAAGTTGGCAATGCAGAAATTGCAGTATTGGACAGTGATCTTGGAAGCATTGAAACCCAAAAAACGTATGTTCCATGTTTGGTTTAAAATAGTCTATTTGATAATTCATGCATGCTTGATGTTGTATTAATAAGAAAAACTACTCTTTACTGGTTTGAAGTTTGAAGATGTCTGTGAGTTAATCTTACTGCAATTTTTTATCTTCAGAACATTATATTGCATGTGGTTTTGACTTTTGCATTTCCAATTCTTCTTTTCCTATCAGGCTAGATTTAACTGGAAATGGTGTGGTTTCACTATCAGCTAACCACCTGGCAAAGTTGCGTTTTTCTTTTCAATTGACGACACCTCATGGTCATGCTTTTAAGCCTCAACAGGTTGTTTTTGCCCTTTTCAATTGGCAAGCTTCATGGTCTTGCATTATTTTTTTTTCTATCAATACTCTGTTTGCTGAGGGTTTTGTTGTTCTGCAGGCATTTCTCATGTTGAGACACGAGACAAATGTTGAGCACATATTTGTGGTTGGAAGTACCAGCAAGAAGTCTGAAATTGTTCTAGTTAAGTATTGTTTATTTCATAGTCTATTAGTTCCTCCCTTGATTGTTGGTGGTTCATTTGGATTGATATAATTTGTCTATGCACCTCAGAATCCATATGACGCATTCTTTAGCCAGTCAGTAGTAACTGAACACAAACTTGTATAACATTGTGGAAAGAGCTGAAGTGCTAGTTTTCATATATTGCACCTACATATTACTTGTCTAGGTTGGTCTACTTTAATTGCTTTTGAGAATTGAGACGACTATCTGTGATAGAGGTAGACACGTTTCTTTGTTTTACTTGTGTTTCTCTTAATTAAATTCTGTGAAGTTTGATTCTCATCTATCAATATTATTGTCCCTGTCTTGCTAAAATTTGATCATTTTGGCATATAGGACTTTCTTGGTTTGGTGGAGAAATTTTATTATCTCTCAGGCAGATATAGCATGGAGCTGGCAATTGGAGATGCTGTCATGGTAGCTTCTCTTCCTTGTATTTATTTAATTTCCCCTCTTTTTCCTGCCATAGCATAATGCTGAGGGAAAATTTATTTAATATTTCAGGAAAACTCTTTCCTACGACCTCTTGGCCATATTGAATTGGATCTTCCAGTAGCCCCTGAGAAGGCAGCCCGTCCTCCACCACCACCAGTCGATCCTTATTCAAGATATGGGCCCAAACCAGAGATAACTCACTTATTTAGGGCTCCTGAAAAGCGACCGCCTCAAAATGTGTCTCTCACTTTCTTGAGTTTGACCCTTCTGCCTTTTGTTGGCTTTTTGGTTGGGGTAAGTCTTTTTAAAATACTCAGCTGCTACAGTGCACAAAGTTTTATTGAACTTTGACTTATTTGAAGATAACTTCTTGACTAATAAACTAGACAATGAATCTCTGAAAATTTTAAATTTCTGTATATAACCCCTTGTTAGCTCACTATTTCACTTATAAAAGCGTAACACATTAAAGGTTATTTTTCATGACCTGAAGTTCAGAAGAGCTATTTATAGTTATACATATAGGTTTAGGAAATTACCTACGGGGGAAAACGTAAAAAATGTTTTGGGGACTTCATTGTTAGTAATGTGCTATGCTTGTGTTAGTGGAATAACTTAACTAATGATAAAGGGTTCTCTATATAAATTTGAAAGTTTCAGGGGTGTTCTTTATTTAATTTTGATTCAAGATTATCCACATACGACTTAAGGTCTAAAAAATTAATTTACAGTTTAGCCAACTATTGGATATTATATTTAAAATTATCATTTGATTGTGGATGCTCAAAGTGTTTTGTAATGAGGCTAAGGGCCTTGTCTACTTAGAAAACCAAAACTTTATCTTTGTTCGAAAATCGTACTGTACCTATGGACTTAATTGTGAAATCGACAAGTTGATTACATGCCAAAAATTGACTGAATTGTTGGTTTAAAAAAAGACAAAAACTGGCCGAATTGGTAGAAGCTGACCAGCCAAAAAACGGCCGAACTGATTATTGGTTTTTTGGGTAAGCAATTGGAGAACGGGAATTGAAACAGAAAAATGCACGAGAAAAACAAATGGTGTGTACATGGGTACTAGTTGCATCTCTCTTATATAATACTCCATCATACTTCATCTCCTAGTTGCATCTCTCTAGATATTAAGGTATTTGACCGAAATTGCTTATTCCTCTATCATTTGATTATTGGTATAATTTGTAAATTACACAAGTTAAATACTAAGTACTTTAACATTTTAATCATTGGTAGTCTTTAAGTTTTATAGATGTAGATAAATAAATACTATACGGTTTCCTATGAAAACATAATCTGTAATATTTTTGATTCAAGATTTCATTATATTTCTTTTAGTTTGGCTAATCTTCTACATGGTTTTTAACATATATCTTTCTCTTCAATATTATTTGCAGCTACTAGGCCTAGGAGTGAACCTAAGGAATTTCCCTTCTGCAACAGTACCTGCTACATATGCCATCCTCTTCCATGCTGGCATTGCTGCAGTTCTGTTTCTTTATTTGCTTTTCTGGTTAAAGGTATGCCCTCTCTCTGCATTCATAAAAGTTATTGCGGATCCATTGAACACATTAGAGTCAGTTTCTTTTTAGGTCGCATGATTTTTTGTGCCCTATGCTTGCTTAATGGAGAAGGGCGTTTCCATTATCAACGAGTGTTATAGCTTCTGTGAATATAGCTATGTCCAATCCTTAACAGAAGACCTCCAATCTTTAATAGAAGACCGGTTGAATTTTTTGGGAGGATGAAAAAAATTAAATAAATTACTTAATTATAATATATATTTGGAATACTTATATGTATCGTGAGATTATATATTAATTTATAAGTTAAATAAATGAATTTGAAGAAAAATGATAAATATATCAGTGAATTAACTTCTTTAATCTTTTGAAAAAGAGTCAACCAACTTTATAGTAAGGACCGGGGTAGTATAACATGCTTAACCAGCTAGAGTGCTGATCCTAATCAATGATGCGATTTGTTGGGATGTTACTTATTTACTGCCTCAAGTGTTTAACATAAGAGTCAATTGATTTTTTATTGGAGAGATTTAAGAAGCTAAATGCATTAATTTAAAATATTTATTTATGTGTATCATTAGATCATAAATCAATTTATAAATCAGACAAGTTAGTTTGGAGAAAAGTATATAAATAATATGAAGTAATGAATCTAATTTCTTTAATCTCCCTAAAAAAAAGTCATCTGACTATTATGTTAAAGTAAATGTAGTATATTTTTCATTTGTTATCTTGGGACTGGGCAACTTAGTCATACAGTTGCTTACTCTTCTAAGTTTTTGTCTATTTCTACTTTTGTTCACGTGCAGCTGGACCTGTTCACTACGCTGAAAACGCTGGGTATTTTGGGGGCCTTTTTGATGTTTGTGGGACATGGAGTATTATCCCATCTGGCTTCTTCTTCAGCCAAGTTGAAGTCTGCCTGAGTAAAAGGAGGAATGTTTAATTTATACAGAAATGACGGGTGCCTGATAATTTTCCGTTGAAGGAAACTGCACTAATTCAATTCTGTAGGATATATATTAAACTAGGCAAATTTAAACTAGTCAACATACAATTGATTCATATTTTTATTTTAACAATATTAATGACGTTCATTTAATTGATTGAATAAAAATAGCTACTTAATATATCTAGCCTACTTGTATCCGGTTTATGTGATTTTAGTTTCAAGTTTTTTCCAAATAAATTGTTACACTAACTATATCTTTATTTTATATGTTTGTGACAATTTTTTAAAAATTAATAAAATCTCAAGAAAAGTTTATCTTTTTTATGTAGTCTTTGTAGTATAACTCGTGATTCAATTGTTTCCTTATCACTAGTCCTATGTGGACGCTGATGGTATGACAGCTTGTTAGTTATTAACGACAAGAATGAAAGAGGTTTAATATTACAAATTAAAATGTTTAGATTATATTTAAACTTATGGGTACTATATAAAAGTGAGACGGTTTAAAGAGATTTTGCATTTTTTTTTATTATTACTATTACTATTATTATTATTATAAAATAATAAAATGCACATTCTGAAACCCCCTAACAAAACCATTCTCGCCGAATACAAAATTGTTATCGAAACAATCACGTAGCAAGCAAATAATTGTTCCAGTATTTCTGATCATGCAAAGTTTGTTGAGTTTTCTGGTAGTAGGTTTTGCTCAGATGGCAAAGATGAGGGGGAATGTGGATATAGGTAAAAAAATTTAAATCCCCTCAATGTATTAAAAACAATAAGGTCCCATAATTGTCACGAACAAAAAAATGGAGCTCCCATTCTTTGTTTTTTGGCCAACAAAAATGGAGCTCCCATTCGCATATAAAAAAAACCGCACGCTACATTTTTCAAACATGTACAGTCTCCAGTGACCGGCAGCATTTAAGAAAATAGGACCTTGATATCGGGTAATCTGTTAAGAATAAATTAATACAGTATGCTAAGCTCAGTCCTCAGAATCGTTCGTACAGAACAAAAACTTGGATTTTTTGGAGTCCCTAACCAGATAAATCAAACAAAATGATTTGGATGAGCTTTCACTGTGACTTACGCCCATAGTGAAGAGATCATAGAAACATGTAAAAGAACACTGCAGGCTTGGAAATACTGCTAATGAGCAAATTTCACTTTGGCCATCCTGCATCTGAAATTTCCATGGTTTCCATGTCAACAGAAGTCTCCATTTTTGGGAGTTATGTCACTGAGCAACCCGGACACTTTCGCTTGTCATCCACATCTTCTTCTGAATAATAAACACTGTATCATCCTCATCACCTTGCCCTGCATCAGATATGGCCACTGCATCCCAGTGTAATGCTGGCAAGTAGTTCTTTATATACTCCACTACCGGTCGCTTATCGTGGATGATGACAAAACCCTTTGGCCGCAGAATTCTGTCCATCTCAATCAGTAAATCCTCGGCACTGCATTCCTTCTCAATGATATCAGAAAATATGGTCCAAGCGTGGAGTAGATCATA
>JANTPZ010093141.1:0-30074 GCA_025593235.1 Vachellia pachyceras | reverse complement strand
TCGATGTATGATGTACTACATGTATTGAAACTTCTTTTCAGTGCCAGAATTGAGACAAAGCTCCATACTACTAGAATAAGCTGTAAATGTAGAATATATCATCATTTTCTCATCATTACTCCAATATTCAACAACATTACCAATATAAGTTAGTACATTAATAGATCTGATAGTATAACAAGATGATGTCCTTTACCTCCCTTATAGAGGCATGAATAAGCATCAATAGCCACGCGTTGTCCGGCATATTTGTTGATGTGAATGGGTTCAATATAGGTTTAGACATAATATTGAGTACACCAAAACCGAATTAGCAGGAAAGAAATAGGGTAATGAAGAATAATCTAAAGCAAAGTTTTTGTAGCTCCAAATGCGACCCAATTTTTGTTCTAAAGTAAAAATAATTAAAAATAAATTTTTATACTAAACATCCATGAAGTCATAAATAAATGTCAAAATTTAATGATATCTCAAGAAGATTCTTGATACCTATTTTCAGTGGCAGGATAAATCTGTTCAGTTCTTGTGGGTTCTGAGCTTCACCGATTTCATGTGCTTTTTACTTGATTTTGTTTTTTTACGAGCAAAGAGAAAATGGGGAAGCAAATGGAGTGCGTAACGGTGAATATGAAGACGGTAAACTTGGGGGCAAAATGTGGGTATGGAATTAACATATGCGTACCTGGGATGCAGACCAAGATGCAAAACATTCAATGATACCTCAATATCCCCATGATTCCATGAAGATAAGAAGCAAGGCAATCACATGCGACTTCAAAAATGTTCTGAAACGAGAAATGAGGAACATATAAAAACATGAGATACAACTCAATTTTTTCTATGCAAGAAGAAAATACCTAAGTAAAACTCGTCAATTAGAACAAAGGTTAAAGATCTCCTTATTTGATGACTCCACTGTTGAAGAGTGCCAAAATAAATAATAATAATACAATAGCCTTAAGATTGTTGTATGCAGCCTATAAACATCAGTGGATCTTCCAAATTATCTCCAATGTTGTAGTCATCCTGGAGGTAGCAACATCTGCAAATAAACAGTTAACCCGAGTCGCATCTAAGGACATTGTCCTTAAGAGCTATTCCGCGACTATCAGCAAGTAAGTTGCGGCACTCCCCAAGATTAAACGGATTCTTCCTGTAAGGATATAGGGATACAGAACTAGCAGAAGGTATAATAGAACTCAGCAAATAGAAGACAATGTAAGAGGAGAGGAGAGTAGTACAAGGCTCTCCTTAGACCCTTATTCTATCAAAGTTTTCAAAACCATTTTTTCGCACACATCAGACACACAAATACGTGAGTCTTTTAAGCTATGCCATCAAAACCTTATGTGTTGCTTTGCATTAGTTTCCAATCTTACCACAAAGTGCAATAATGTATTGCTTTTAATAATATTGAAAGAAAACCATAACATTCATAGCCATAAAAAATGTATGTTGATTTTCTAAAATATAATCAACTTGACATGTACTTAAATACAACATTTATAGTGTATTAAAGGAATAACTGTTGATCCAAAAAATTAGTCTTTTTTAACTTTTGGCTTCCACATTAAATGTTGGAATTTCTTGGTCAAAGCTTTATTTAAAATATTAATTTTATTTTTATAAAGCTTTTAATAAGGGTGTTCAATACACAATTAACTTACACATAAAGGGTAAGGGAAAATTGTCGGATTTGTTTCCAGTGACCTTTATCTTGTACAAGCTCTTTCTTTCCAAATAATGTGGGACTCTTCCTTTGACACACCCACACAAAATATTTACAACAGTCTTGGTCTCTATTATGAGTGCAGTACCCCTTTTCAAGACTGTTCCTTGACACTTCAAAGATAAATCAGTTCGATAGAAAAAATTCAGACATTGGTAATAGCGAATCTACACTCTCCTAGATATGCATGGATTAGCTACTGCCCTCACACAATATGAACCAACAGCTGATGTTGATCAAGACCAAAAGGACATTTAGGTGTATGCTAATAAGATTTGCAAACACACCTCGATTAACACTTTGTCTAATGACCTTTTTATGTTTACTATGTCTACAAGGAGGCGAGTAAGATATGGGAGTCTCTCATTATTAAATATACTGCTGAAGATCGGTAAACAAAATTTCGTGGTGGGGAACTTTTATAAGTGAGAGATGGATAATGAGAAGGATATAAAACTCCAAGATCAATGAGTACCACAAGTTATTGGAGGAACTCAGAGCTGAGAAAATCAACCTACCGGATGAGTTCATAGCAGCTATGCTGATCAAGAAGCTACATGAGACATGGAGTGATTATAAACAGTAATTGAAGTATAAGCAGAAGTAGTTGTCCTTGTTGGATCTTATCACTTATATTATTATCAAAGACACAAATAGAAAGGCGATAAAAGCTGTAAAAGGGAAGAAATTGATTGCAAAACCACACTCAAAGACCTTTTTTATTGTTTTATGTTGGGTTATTAATTAGATATTTGTTTTTGGTGCATTGGTATTTACAAATTAAGAATTTAGTTATTTTGGATTGTTTTTCCCGTTAAAAAGATGACATGCACATTATTTATTATCTTTATTTTTAGATCGCATATTGATTAATTATCTTTTTTTCCACATTTTGTTCGAGCAGTTTCATTTCATTTGTTTCATATGAAACTCCCCATAACTTTATGATTTGCCTTTTTAAATTTGAATGTTGTTTACAATGGCTTAGGGTTTAATAAATGGATCGTACTTGGATGATTGCGTTAAGAACTATTGATGAATATAAGAATGGTGCGGAAGAGTTTATTGAATTTGCTAAAAGAAATGCGACTAGCAAAAATGGGATGTATTTTTGTCCATGTGTCAAGTGTATAAATGTATGGAGAAAATATTGATGATATAAGGGATTACCTAATTTATGAGGGAACAAGTCCCAGTACAAAAAGTGGATATGGCATGGAGAAAAGTAAATGCATATGCAGCACACGAAAGAGATTTTGTGGATGCAATAGATGAAGATTGAATGGAAAGAATGATTCACGATGTTGAAGTAGAATTTTTTGCCCAAACGCCTATATATGAAGCATGCGGAGCGATGCAGAGACACCGTTGTACCCTGGGAGTAAGCATACATGCTTGTTGGGTACATTGCATTTGATGAACTTGAAGGCATCTTGTGAGTAGACCGACAGTAGTTTCACATTGTTGTTGCAATTGTTGGGTGATATGCTTCCAGAGAACAACGTACTTCCAAATCGTATGTATGAAGCCAAGAAAATCTTATCTACGATGGGCATGGAGTACAATAAGGTACATGCTTGTCCTAATGACTGTATACTATATAGAAATGTGTATGAAGATCTTAGTGAGTGTCCAAAATGTAAAACTGCACGATACAAAGTGGGGAAAGGTGGTGATTATGGCGATAAATTAGCTGAAAGGCAACCTTTGAAGGTATTTTGGTATCTTTCAATAGTACCATGGTTTAAGCGTTTTTTGCCAATGCAACAAAAGCATAGAAGTTGAGATGGCATTGTGATGAGAGAATATCTGATGGAAGGTATCTTCGATGGTGACTCTACAGTGGAAGAAAATTGATGAAATGTTTCCGCAATTCGGTAGTAAGCCAAGAAACCTTCGGCTTGGGCTTTGTACAGATGGAATCAATCCATATGGGACACTCAGTAGTACATATAATGTGTGGCGATACTCATGGTGATATACAACTGGTTTTGTATGAAATGTAATCATATGATGCTTACTATGATGATTTCTGGACCGAAACAACCACGAAATGATATCGATGTTTACTTGGCACCTTTGATTGAAGACTTAAAGAAGCTATGGGAGGAAGGCATTGATGTGTTTGATGCATATAGCGGGAGTCATTTAAGCTACATGCGATGATCTTCGCAACTATAAATGACTTTCCTGCTTACGGTAACTTGTCAGGATACAATATCAAGGGACATAAAGCATGTCCGTTATGTGAAGCAGACACACGCTTCCATCAACTTAAGCATGGGAGAAAAACTGTCTACCTTGGTCATAGGAGGTTTCTTCATCGGTTTCAACCCTATCGTAGGTTAAGAAAGAGTTTTAACGGTTTTCCAGAGAATGGAATGGCTCCAAAAGCATTAATTGAAGAGGAAGTGTATAGCCAGATAGAGCATGTCAACGTTATCTTCGGTAAGAATCAGAGAAGTGCCAGCGAGAAGAGCATATGAAAGAAGCGATCAATTTTTTTATTTTCCATATTGGCGTACTCTTGATATGAGGCACAATACTGATGTAACGCATGTGGAGAAGAACATTTGTGATAGCCTTGTCAGGATGTTGTTACACATACAGGGAAAGACTAAGGATGGAACTAGTGTGAGACTAGACTTGAAATGAGAATAAGAGAACGGTTACATCCAAAGCTAAGAGATGATGGTAAAAAGGTGTACATGGAGCCAGCAGCGCATACACTGTCAAAAGCCGAGAAAAAAGTTTTTGTGAGTGTTTGCATACCATCAAGATGCCACAAGGGTATTTTTCGAATGTGAAAAGGCTTGTTTCATTAGACGATTTGAAGTACGTGGGATTGAAGTCCCATGATTCTCATGTATTGATGAAGCAATTATTACTTGTAGCTATTAATGGCATTATGAAGGATAACGTTCGATCCATCATAACTAGGCTTTGTGTTTTTTTTAATGCTATATGTAGCAAAGAGATAGAAGTTGAAAAGTTTGACGAATTAGAAAATAAAGGTTACATTATTCTCTCCCAACTAAAGATGCATTTTGCCCCTGCATTTTTTGATATAATGGTTCATCGGGTTGCTCATTTAGTAAGAGAAATAAGGCTGTGCGGTCCAGTTTACCTGAGATGTATGTACCCTTATGAGCGTATCATGAAGGTTTTAGAAGGTTATTCAAAAAATCCTTATCGACCCGAAGCATCCATTGTGGAAAGATATGTAGTGGAAGAGGCTATGGACTTTTGCAATGATTATCTATCTGGGATGAGTGCACAATCATGGCATGAAGAAGGTGCAAGTAAGGGAACACGAGGTTTAAAAGTAAAGAGTATGCCTCGTGAAGAAGTGTTACAAGCACACCTATATATTTTGAATAATTTAGAAGAAATTCAACCTTATTTCGATGGACATAAACATATGTTAAAGAAGATGCATCCTAGAAAGAATAACATGCAGATAGCAAATAAACAGAATAAGACATTCATAGGATGGTTGAAGGAAAAGGTTTCTTGTGACATCAATGCTTCTGATATGACTAAATGGTTAGCATGGGGCCTACATTTGAGGTGGTCACCTGGAGCGGTTATGACATAAATGGGTATTCATTCTACAAAAAGGTTCAAGATGACAAAAGTACAGTGCAAAATAGTGAGTTAATGGTTGTAGCTGAAGCCATGCATTTTTCAAGTTCGAAAGACAAGAACCCTGTATTGGCATCTATGGCTTACTATGGAGTTATTGAAGAAATTTGGGAGATGACCTACAACAAGTTCAAATTTCCTTTATTTAAATGTATGTGGGTTAACAATAATGTCGTTGTAGTCAACCAACAGTTTGGATTTACCTCAGTTGATCTTGAAAGAGTTGGTTATAGAGTTCAACCATTCATTCTAGCAAGTCAAGGTAGGCAGGTGTTTTATGTCACAGACCCAGCAAATAAAAAAATGTCGATTGTACTTCAAAGTAAAAAACAAAAGGATGGTGATCCAAACTTTAACCTGGACGATATAGCCCTTTTTACTATAAATCTGCCTAGACCGCGTGAAGTGAAATTGGTTGATGATGATCACTATGCTATAAGACAAGATCACTAGGAAGGAATATAGGAAAATACAAAAAGTAAGGAGTTAATTACGATATGAGTTATAGTATTGTGTGTTATATGCTTTTATGAGTTATAGTATTGTGTGTTATATGTTTTTACCTTAGTTTACTTTATTAATGTTGATTGCAATTTATTTATATCTGACATTGATTTCTTAACAGAAATATGGTGAATTCTGATGAGTCACACAGTGATGGACACGTAGATGAAAACCCAATGGTGGTGAAAAAGGTTAGAGGATCTAAAACTATGGTTTCCTTAACTGCACATCGTCGCCAAAGACGTGAGAAGGTGCATATAGAATTCGATGCTGTTATGAATTCTATCGGTGATGAGCAAGATAGGTTTATCAGCTATTTAGGGTATTTGGCATGGACCAGAGTTAGCATATTGTACCTGGATGGCGGTCTATTCCACAAGAAACACGGGATATGATATAGCAAGAAATTTTGGTATGTAACTTTCAACGCCACTTCATTTATGTCTTTATTTCAATTTGTTTAAATTTCATTAGACAATGTTGTACTTTGCAGTAAACCTATGATGTTCCAAACACTAAGGAAATGAAGAAGCACTGGATGGGGCTTGTTCGTATATGGTGGAAAGACTTCCAGAACAAGTTGACACGATGTTATGTTCGGGGGTCAAAGAAAGATGAAGATCTATGTCAGAAATATCCATTTCTGTCCCATGAAGACTGGAGGCTGTTTGTAGCGTCACGGCAAAACCCACAATTTCAGGTAACATCCTTCAGTTATCTACATTCTGTTGCTATCACTGACTCAGATTTCCCTCTTATGCCTTAATAGAAATTAAGTGAAGCCAGCAAACAAAAGGGTGCTGCAAATACTATCCGTATTATTTGTCTTGTGGCAGATGCAGAAAGCTTCAACAAAAGATGATGGAGGAGGAGCAACAAAGATTATAGGAGGCATCCTTCTCAGATCCCGCCGTTGTAGTTTAAGCCTCTGCTCCTCTTCCTCGTCACAAAAAATGGAAAGTAGCGAGGATGAAAGGTGGCAAGTACATAAATGAAGCAGTTGCTGAGGTGGATGGAAGGATTGTAAGTGCTAACATATAATAATTACATGTGATTGTTTATCTTGGGTTTATTGGTACCTCACTTATGACGTATTATATGATGCAGGATGACCTTACACAGCAGAGCAACCAAGGGACTTTCACTCAAAGTGGGAGGATAGACATCTTAGCGATGGCGATAGGAAAGCCTGATAACCCAGGCCAAGTTCAAGGGGAGTCGAGGGGAACAGGTCTAGGAAAATATTTTGGATCTCAACAGTCTACTGAAGCTCAGATTCAATCTAGAGTAGCTGAGATGAATCAATCACTCCGAGCTGAGTTTGACGCTCAACTTCGCATCTCAATTCAAAGCCAGATAAAAAACCAGATGATGGACAATCTGCGTGAGGAGATGAGAGCTGAGATGACAGTTGAGTTGGGAGCTGAGATGAGAGCCGAGTTCGCAGCTCTCTTGAAATCGAGGAAGCTGATTGTTGAACTGAAGAATATGATTCCCCTGTATTTCCCAGTAGTAAAGATAGCAATAATCCGCTTGAGACAGTAGTACTGGTGACCCTTCTCCTAGTTCCCTCGCAAAAGAAGTTAGAGAACATTGTGCTCTCTACTTGGATGAGCCAATACGCGCTGTTGCTTGTGCTTATTTCTGCAAGAAGCTACTACGCACCATTCTATGCCAATTCCAGATAGATTGTCTCGCGTCTCGGTGATAGGTATTGAAGATGGTGAGGAATCCTCTGATGTCCCAATCCCTAATTGAGAGGTGCTCCATTTAGGCCAATCCAAGGGTTGTTTCATTCTTTAGCCGAAAAATCTCATTTCTACACCTACAACACTTCATATTGTAGTACCCACCTTATGATCTTACTTGATTTTTCGGCATTATATTTATAATTTGTATTATCTACTTTACTAGGACCCAGAAGAAGCTGCAAAATTTCCATCCTTGTCACGGCTGTAGCAGCTTTGTGAAAAATTTACATCCGTGACCATGCAGATATTTGATATGATTGTTGGTCGTGGTCTAATCTATGAATTCGTTATTGACAAGGATGATGTGAAACAATTCCTATCGCTAGAGGACCTCGATATATCATGACTTCAGTTTGTAATCTTGTAAGTTTTTTATATTCCCATCTTCATTTGATGATATCGACTTTTAATCCAAAGACGTTTTACCTATATAACTATTTCCTTTATTATTTAACTCTTTAATAGGACCTTTCACAATATTTGCGTCGACTTTTCTAGAGGTGATATGTATGGATTTTTATGTCCTGCGAATACAACAAAGAGTTTCAATTCTCTAGAAAATAGGGTGCATTACCTTGGGAGCACAATAAGAGTAGATGTTAATCCAAAGATGTGTTACCTAGCACCAATAATTGAAAGGTATGAAATTATAGTTACCCCTTTAACACATTTAGCTTAATTGGTAATAATTAACTTGTTTTGCTAACTTTATCTTTATTTATATGTGTTGTTGCAGTCATCATTGGAATCTTTGTGTTATCTACCCCTCGTGAATACTGTGTATTGGTCTGATCCGTTGTCTAGCAGAAAGGCAGGGGGCGAGCAAAAATACGTCTTTGATACATAATTTTTTCCATTTGTAAATAATTGCTTTTAACTATGTTTAAATATGTTTTTTTTTTCATATGTAACTATTGTCAATTCAATCGCAGCGCACTCAAGACATACCGAATTATGGGTGGTAAACGTGAAGGTAGAAATAAAAACACATAGTGGTCTTATCCAAAAGTAAGTACTTTGACTTTAAGTTTTTCATTGAAAGTCATTTTTATCTCTTTATACGTTTTAACAATATGTTTTTTATCTTTAGTGCCCTCGACAATTAGGCAATACTGAGTATGGGTATTATGTCATCAGTTACATGTATATTATCATTTAGAGTGGATTAACTAGAGATTTAGAAGAGGTAATATGTAATCTATTAAATATTGATGAGTTAATCGTTTAGTTTGATGAATTTGAATTGTTCTAATAATTATTTTTAAATTTGTAAATTTTTGATAATGATGATGCTTACTTGGCTGGTGACATTGATTTGATCAGAGATTTGTTGGCCAGACGTCTCCTTGACTTGTAAATAATCCTTATTTCTTCAAGGTGAATGTATAGTTCTAACCCTTAATGTCGACTTTTATAGGATTAATTAGATTCATGAATTGTGTTTATTTGCCACAAATGTACAATGATCTTTGCTCAGTAAATCAGATAATGACTTTTGTGTTTCGCTACCACAAAGACTTGGCTTAGGAAGATATATATGTCTAACTCTTGATTAATTTTGTGTTTCTCCACCACAATGACTTTTGCTTATAACTCTTGATTAATCTTTGCTCAGTATATGTGTTTATTATGTCTGGACTTGATCTGGTGTACAAAATGGAATTTTAAATTGAATCGAATGTAGTAAATGAGTTAAATAAAATTGAAGAGAACGTTTTTTAAAAAAATACCTACGACGCCCTATGTAGCAAAAGAGGTGCCGTAGGGCAACCTTACGGAGCCCTATATTGCAATATAGGGCGTCGTAAGGCTGCCCTACGATGCTTTCATAATATAGGGCGCTATAGGCTCTAACTTTTTACTCCTATCACATACACGCCCCCTTAGAAAGGGCACCAATTGGATTAAAAATAGGGTGTAAAAGATATATTTTGTAGTAGTGTAAGTTTAGTTTATTTTGCATCTCATTTAGTCATTTTGAAATCAGTTCTTAATTGAAACAAATGCATAATCAAATGTATTAAATGCTAAAACATGATAAATTCATTGAATGTAATTAATGAAAATCCTTTTATGTAAATAATTTATTCTCATGTAATCATGACATAAAAATTTTTTTTATTAGACTTGAGAGGGAAGTAAGATATACGCAAAGTTTTACACACCAAGTGGCTACACTTTACCATCAAACAAAAAATGGCTATGCTTTTGACCAAATGAGGATAATGCATCCTACAAAAATATTTGTGCCTTACTTTCTCAACTATAATGTTATCCTTTGATTCCAAATGTAAGAGTTAGTCAATTTACAAACAATAACAAATCATTAACCTAGTAGATGGGGGTCGAAGTTGATTAATTTGCATAGATTAAAGAAATGGAGTTAATTATAAAGATAGTTTTATTAAAATAATAAACAAAGGGAACAAATGAGATCGAGATTTAGTTACATTTATAACCAAAACAAACCTATCAATTAACCCATATCCTTGGAAATTAAGGAAGTATAAAAGGTTTAGATTTTACATATCCTTATTAATGTCAAATATTTAATTACTTTATCACTTTTAATTCAGCCAATAAATTTCTTCCCTAATACAGACTACTATTTTCAAATTTATATAATAAAGATGACCAGAGATACCCTCATAAGTTCTGTTTTATGACACCATTAATGAGTCAAACAATAGGCTCATTGTAATTTTAGATTCAGGATATGAGGTAGTTGTGTATAAAGGGTAGATCTCAAGGAGTAAGTGTGGTAAACAAAAACTTATCTAAGTATGCTCAATAAAATCATATCTCCTTAAGAATAACCATGTCAAGAGAAGTGGTGAAAGATGAGTATATCATTGATGACTCCAAGAGACAAGCATCATTTAAGATAAGAAGAGAAAGTATCATTCAAAAAGCATGTAAACTCAGCATCCTTTGTGGTGTTGAGGTTGGGGCAATAGTTTATAGTGGTGATTCTTGTGATCCTCAACCAGAAGTTTGGCCGAACCATGAAGGTATTTAGTATGTAACTGAGAGGTGTCAAACTACACCTATCATGCAATGGACCTTGAACAGGGAGGAATCATTACAGAACAGGATTAATAAAGGGAAAGAACTTCTGATGAAAAGACATGAAAACGATGCAGAAGAGATTTCCCACCAAATGATGCAACGTATGGCTGGGAAAACAATGCTGACCCATACAAATTGGCATGAGATGAAGATGTTAGTTGAGCGAAGTTCGGAGAATATTAACTGTACGACGCAAGAATCTCGCAAAGAAGTGGAACTTTCTGTTCTAGTTTCTTCAATGCCAAAGGAATTGCAAGTTTTCATAGAGTGACGTGTTGACAGACCAATGTCAGCATTTCAGTGATAATGTTGCAGCTCCACCGACAACATCTGAAGGGTTGTACGTGCATCAATAAAGAGAATGATCAACATGGTGTATATCAGATGTTGCAACCATCAAGCAATGCCAACCTATATTTTCCAACTCTACAAACATATGAAGGATTGGGATCTTATGTACAGAATGACAAGCTGATGACTGACCGACATCTGCAATATGGCATGGACATGAGAAATGCGGAAGATTATATGGGTATTAGTGCAAATGAGATGTCACAACCTTCTAACAATGCCAATCACCCACATCTTCCATCATTTTACAACTCATTTTCTCCTTGAATTTAGATCCCAGTCCTTTAGCAGTTGTTTGAGGTTTGTTTATGTCATATATGATGTTTTTGAGTATGATGGTTAGGTTATTTTATATGTATACATATTAATGTCATGTTTATTTTGTTTTGCAAGCTTTTGTCCTCAATTGCACACCCAGAATTGCTTCTTTCCTAACCTTGCCTTAGACAGAAAATAAGTCTGATTTTACATCTAACATCTATGGTAGGGTGATGTAGTTCCACATGGCCACATTGATCTATTCTTTAGGATATAGTGAATTATTTCTCCATATTATGCTCTAAATATTGTAATTCTAAACAGACCTGATATGAATGTTTTTAGATTCCATCTATAAAACTTGGCTCTAGATATTTGTGTTATTTGTTATCAATGTTTAATTTAGAGATAAACAATAATCTTCTCCACTATGAAGTTCAACCAGATATTTGAATTTGAAGTTTTTGAATCTTTAATGGTCATTGCAATCAAGTGTTTAGATCCTATAGTTTCCCTAATTTATTAGCATGGTGATGTAAATTAATTATATGATGTAGAATTTTTAGCCTTCGATCAATAGGAGAATTTTGGTCAGCACTTGTACTTTCCTTTATGTCGGTTATTAATTTTTTTCCCTTATATTTAACAAACTCATTTTCCTAAAAAATGTGTTAATGCCCCTCATATGAAGAACTAAATAGTTTATGTTCATGTTTATATAGGATAGGTTGTTGTACCTGGATTTGAAGTTGTTGACAATGCATAATCAATATTTGGGGCTATTATTGACGAGATTTTGACTGGTATATGGCATGTTATGTTCTCATCTATGTTTGCTACAATTATATTTTCAAAAATATCAGTTGAGGTGGGTTTTTTTGAAGGCTCTTTTAGGTATAATAAACATGCTTTTTTTTCCTTGAGATTCAGGCTAAGAACATTCCACAAAAGCCATTCATGCTCTTAAAAAAAAGTCTTTGAATTGGTGTATTTGAATCTTTTTGTTTAAAAAAATGTTGCCTTTAATGTCATACAAGTTTTTTGGTGTATAGAAAGTAGCACATGTAACCTTTTATGGTTCGAGAATACCTTATGAACATATGTTTGGATGTCCTATGGCTCAACTTAATTTCCTTATTGATATTTGGTGACATCGGCATGTCTCAAGAAGTTTCTTGCAAGGTTCTGCAAGCTTCATTTGAATTACCTTATTGAAAAAAATGGATTGTTCGCCTTGTTCTTTCTCAAGCAATCTCTCTGTTATATCATCTCTCTTCTCCCACATTAGGAAACAAACACGTTTCAGTGTCCAATCCCTCTAGATCATTTTATTTCTACATCATGAGGTATTTTTTCTCTCCTGCTCATGGTATTGCACTTAATGAATTTTTGTAATTTTAAACTATCTTTCATTTTTATCCTGCATTGGCGATTTTTTTTTCATCTTTAAATTGTTCCTTGATGGGTTTGATATTGGCCAAACTATACAATCTTAATCCTCTATCGGGTAGTTCTTGTTTGAGCTTTCTAGTCTTGTACTGTGCTGTTCCAATGCATTTTGAATTAAAGTCCACTTATCAAAATAAGTTGATAATGGATTTTTTTTCTAAAAACCCTTTATGTTTAATTAACGTCTTCCCAACAATAATCCTCATATAGCTTTGGATTGTATATGCTTCAGCTCTAAGTCTGCTATATAAAGTAGTAATAGAAATATGTGTGGGATAGTGGGATAGGCTTGTTGCGTCAATTTTATGTACAATTTTGTTGTTATCATGTATATTTTATATTTTGTAACCACTTTCTGTGAATATATTGATTTTAGGTGATGGCTTTGAATATATGTATTAAAGTAAATATTGTAGTAAAGAATTTTTCAGAGTTCTCACACCGTACTTATATATTTATTCAAATTCAAATTCTAAGAATTTCTATAGATAAAATTTGTGTACAAAGTAGAAATTTAACTTTACAGATTTCATCATTTTAGACAATGTAATTTTTTTGGTCTAATTTATCCTGTTCTTTCAATTATTAATTATACTCAATCAGTAAGCATGGATTTGATATTCTGGTGAATTTTTTTGGAACACTTGTTTAATTTATGTTTTCATGTCTACAAAAATATTTTAGAAGCTAATTAAATTGGCTTCTCTCAAGAATGAAACTCATATCCAAAAACCATCCAATTTGATTTTGTAAAAATTTGGAACATCGGATATTTGTGCACTTTGTGAAACTAAGGGTTATTTGCGTAAATTTAGTAAACTTCATGGAAGCTAATTTATTTAGCATCTCATTAGTTTTTTTTCCCTAAAAAGAACAAGCACATAATATCATAAATGAAAAATTAATTTCATTGAATGATCCTAAAACATACATATATGAATAACACTAACTAGGGATACTTCAAAAATCTAATGTATTTTTTGGCACCACTCATTAAGGAGTTCAAATGTTCAAAAGATGTTCAATGTGTTTAATTTGAATTGAAGAACATTGACTAGGGCTCCCTTCATAAATTCAAATGTATTGTCTAATAAGTTCTAGTTCAATGCATCTATTTAATGCTTCAAATAAATAACACTGACTAGGGATCCAGTCATAAATTATAATGTATCTTTTTGACACATCTTATAAATGAGCTCAACTGTCCAAGAGAGGTTCAATGTATGTAGTTTTAAGTTTAAAATGTGGAATGGTTTTATATCAAGGACATACCTTAACACCTCGTTTGGTACGTTGGAATTGAAAGCTGGGAATTGGAAATGGAACTGGAATCCTTGAATCTGGATATTTGCTATGTTGGAAGCCACTTCCTTGAAAGTGGCGCTTCCATCAAAATGGGTTCCATGGGTAGACCCCTGGATCCAGATACAAGTTGTGTAGGTTCTTGCCATATAATGCAGATTGGTCAATATACTTCTCATTCTCTCCATTGATTAACAATCCTTCAGATGTCACAGGAGTTGGAGCTGTACGTAAGATAGAATTCCACTTCTTTTGACGATATCCTGTTAAGTATCGATGCTTCGACTTACTATATCACATTCAACATGTATCCAATACCTTGTACTCTCAGGTTTTTCTTTGATATGCATTAGAAAAGTATTCATATATATATATATATATTAGAAAAAATTAATTTTTATGTGTCCAAAAATTGAAAATAAAGGTCAATCCTTGAAGAGAATATTTCAAGACATTTTTTATCAGAAATTAAGTAAATTCAAGTATATATTACATTTACATAACAATGAATATCATATCATATTAAAATGCATCATATTCAGCAACATTTACTTATCAATAAAGAAACAAATTAAATCCTAAGCAAAGAATAGAAAACTGGATCGGATTGGCCGATTCAAGCTGAAAATCAATGAACCAATCCTCTCTGTTCAGGTTGGGTTGGCATTTGAAATATCAAGCTGGGTGGGTTAACCGTTTTTTAAAAAAAAAAACTTGAAAGTTAGAAACATCAAAAATGGAATTAGGGTGGAAAGATGTGATTCAGTAATTTTTAAAAAATATGACAACTAAACTAGCTTGTAATTCTCTATTTTATATTTAAACAATTTACTCATGAGGAAATAGGATAAAATTAATTCATCTTATCCCAATTGTTTTTTCATTGATATTTAATTGAACTCTAAAAATTTAAAATGTGGATAAAATAAAATAAAATTATAGATTTTACATATTAATTTTTATAAAATAAAATGTAATCTCCTATTTTAATATAATCTCTTTAACTTCAAGTTGACCCCGATTTGCCATGCCTCATTTATTACTTCTTTATGCTTATTAGAAACCAATCTTGAATCACTTTAATACCTTTCATAACACCAAATTAGCCAACCAAGTGAGATTGAAATTTTTTTTACCCGAGCTAATATTCACATGTTACTATTCATTTGGTAAATTTTGAAATTTTAGCCAATTTTAAAAATTCATAACTATTTTAGAAAAATCAAAATTAAGTTGTTCAAGTCTCTAAATGAAGTTGATTCAATTCTCTACATTGGAAAAATATTCATTTATCCAAATCCTTGACCAATTAGTACATAAAATTTCATAAAATAACAATGTTCATTTGATCATTTTTCATTTTGCTAGATTTTGTTTCTAACTTTGGACAACCATAACTTTTTTAATAGAACTCCAATTCCATCAAACTTTGGCTTGTTGCAAAGCTTGTAGTGTGAATTTTTTTTTTTTGAAAAATTTCATGCCATTTAAATTCTATTTTCCTAGTTTTACTGTTGCTTCAACTTAAGTCGGTCACTTTCTAAACCTAGTGTACAGCCAGTCTAGAAAAGCATTTCTTAGATTGGTCCTAACATATGGTGTAGAAAGTCTGACGTTTTAGACATTATTACATGTTCGTAGTCGGTTTAAAAGGTCGGATTTCTCAAACCAATCATATGCGCACAAACGGAATAACATTTCTTCTTTTTATACTAAACTTTACAACAACTAGTATAAATCTTTGATCTTGCTGTGTCCTTATCGCCTTGGTGTCAAATACAAAAGTACTAACCAAGGGTTGAAGTATGTGAAACACTGCAGTTGTTCTCTCTCTCTCTCAAGGAGCCTTTTATTGATTCCTAAGTGATCTAAATGTCGTAAAATGCAATATTACACTACTACAGAGTATACTTTTTACTACTAAAATTTGTGTACTTTTTTTTAAAAAAGGAGTAAAAAAGTGAAGGCGATCTCTTTAGGCACCCTATATACTATATAGGATGCCTAAAGGGTGACTACAGATAGGGCGCCTAAAGGGCCTCTAAAAGTAACATAATCAGTTCTTCCTATACTCCTTTATTTTTTATATTATAGCATCGCACGGCTTCTCTCCCTCTCTGTTCACATTGCTCGCCCTCGGTCTTCTCTCTCTCTCTCTCTCTCTCTCGCCTCTTCTCACGCGGCGCTGCTCTTCTCGTCGTCTCATGCCGTCTTCTTCTCCCAGCTTCCCGTCTCCTCTCTCATCGCCTCTCCCGTCACCTTCTCTGCTCTCGCCACGTTGCTAGCTCACCGGAATGCAGGTAGACCCTATTTCACTCCCCATTTACATGCATGTGAATCTTTTTTGAGTTCCTGGCTTGCAGACTCCATTATTGATGGACATGGGTGCTTTTGCTCTGTACTCTCCCCCGTCTCCCGCAACCTCGCTCACTAGTTTCGGTCTATCGCCTCTCTCATCGTGTCTCACCGGCGGCTTGTAGGTATTCTATTCTTGCGTAGTTTCACATTGTTGCTACATTTGTTGGGTGATATGCTTCCAAAGAATAATGTACTTCCTAATCATATGTATGAAGCCAAAAAAATCTTATCTACGATGGGCATGGAGTACAAGAAGATACATGCTTGTCCTAATGACTGTTATAGAAATGGGTATGAAGATCTTAGTGAGTGTCCAAAATGTAAAACTGCACGATACAAAGTGAGGAAAGGTGGTGATTGTGGTGAAAAACTAGCTAAAAGGAAACCTTTGAAGGTACTGTGGTATCTTCCAATAGTACCACGGTTTAAGCATTTGTTTGCCAATGCAACAAAAGCACATAAGTTGAGATGGCATTGTGATGAGAGAATATCTGATGGACGGTATCTTTGACACCCGACTGCCTCTCCACAGTGGAAGAAAATTGATGAAATGTTTCTGCAATTCAGTAGTGAGCCAAGAAACCTTTAGCTTGGGCTTTGTACAGATGGAATCAATCCGTATGGGACACTCACTAGTACACATAGTGCGTGGCCGGTACTCATGGTGATATACAACTTGCCTCCCTGGTTGTGCATGAAACGTAATCATATGATGCTTACTATGATGCTTTCTAGATTGAAATAGCCGGGGAATGATATTAATGTTTACTTGGCACATTTGATTGAAGACTTAAAGAAGCTATGGGAGGAAGGTGTTGTTGATGTGTTTGATGCATACAGGTAGGAATCATTTAAGCTACATGCGATGATTTTCACAATGATAAATGACTTTCCTGCGTACGGTAACTTGTCAGGATACAGTGTCAAGGGGCATAAAGTATGTCTAATATGTGAAGCAAACCTATGATGTTCTATACACTAAGGAAATGAAGAAGCACTGGATGGGGCTTGTTCGCATAAGGTGGAAAGACTTTAAGAACAAGTTGTCACGATATTATGTTTGGGGATTAAACAAAGATGAAGATCCATATCAGAAATATTTGTTTCTATCCCCCGGAGACTAAAGGCTGTTTGTGGCGTCACAGAAAGACCCACAATTTCATGTAACATCCTTCAGTTATCTATATTTTGTTGATATCACTGACTCAGATTTCCCTCTTATGCCTTAATAGGAATTAAGTGAAGCCAACAAACAAAAGGGTGTTACAAATATCTATCCGCATTATTTGTCCCGTGGCGGATACAGAAAGCTTCAACAAAAGATGATGGAGGAGGCACAACAAATATTATAGGAGGCATCCGCCTCAGATCCCGTCATGGTCGTTCAGGCCCCTGTTCCTCCTCCACATCACAAAAAATGGAAAGCAACGAGGATGAAAGTTGGCAAGTACATAAATGAAGCAGTTGCTGAGGTAGCTAGAAGAATTGTAAGTACTGACATATAATAATCACATGTGATTGTTTATCTTGGGTTTATTGGTACCTCACTTATGACGTATTATACGATGCAGGATGACCTTACACAGTAAAGTAGCCAAGGGACTTTCACTCAAAGTGGGAGGATGGACATCTTAGCGATGGTAATTGGAAAGCCTGATAACCCAAGCCAAGTTTGAGGGGAGTCGAGGGGAACAAGTCTAGGAAAATATTTCGGACGACCATTTCAATAGTCTACTAAAGCTCAGATTCAATCTAGAATAGCTGAGATGCATCAATCACTCTGAGTTGAGCTTGACGCTCAACTTTGCAGCTCAATCCAAAGCCAGATACAAAACCAGATAATGGACAATCTGCATGAGAAGATGAGAGCTGAGTTCGCAGCTCTCCTGAAATCGGGGAAGCTGATTGACGAACTGAAGAATATGATTCCCCTGTATTTCCCAGTAGTAAAGATAGTAATAATCTGCTTGATACAGTAGTACTGGGTGACCCTTCTCCTAGTTCCCCCGCAGAAGAAGTTAGAGAGCATTGTACTCTCTACCTAGATGAGCCAATACGTGCTATTGCTCATGCTTATTTCAACAGGCAAGCTACTACGCACCATTCTATGCCAATTCCAGATAGCTTGTCTCGCATCTCGGTGACACGTATTGAAGATGGTGAGGAAGCCTCCGATGTCCCAATCCCTGATCGAGAGGTGCTCCATTTAGGCCAATCCAAGGGGTGCTTCATTCTTTGGCCGAAAAATCTCATTTCCACACCTACAACACCTCATGAAGTAGTAGCCATCTTATGATCTTACTTAATTTTTTTTTTTGATATTATATTTATAATATGTATTCTTTACTTTACTAGGACCCAGAAGAAACTGCAAAATTTCCATCCCTATCACGGCTGCGGCAGCTACGAGAAAAATTTACACCCCGTGACCATGCATATATTTGATGGGATTGTTGGTCGTGGTCTAACCTATGAGTTTATTATTGACAAGGATAATGTGAAACAATTCTTATCGCTAGAGGACCTCGATATAGCATAGCTTCAGTTTGCAATGTTGTAAGTTTTTTATATTTCTATATTCATTTGATGATATCATTTTTTAGGTTTTATATAATTCATTATTTCCTTTATTATTTAACTCTTTTATAGAATATTCCACAGATGTTTCTAGAGATAAGTTATATGGATTTATATGTCCTGCGAATACAACAAGGAGTTATAATTCTCTAGAACACAGAGTGCATTATGTTGGGAACACTATAAGAGCATACATGAATCCAAAGTCGTGTTACCTAGCTCCAATAATGGAAAGGTATGGAATTATGGTTATCCCTTTAACACATTTAGCCGAATTGGTAATAGCTTTTTTTGCTAACTTCATCTTCATTTACATGTGTTGTTGTAGTCATCATTGCAGTCTTTGTGTTGTTTGTCCCCTTGTAAATGCTGTGTATTGGTTTGATCCGTTGGTTGGCAGAAAGGTAAGGGACGACCAAAAATACGTCTTTGATACGTAAGTTTTTCCATTTGTAAATCATTGCTTTGAAAGAAGTTTAAATATGCTGTTTTCATATGTAAAAATTTTCAATTCAATCGCAATGCACTCAAGACATATCGATTTATGGGCGGTAAACATGAAGCTAGAAATAAAACCAAACAGTGGTCTTATTCAAAAGTAAGTAATTTAACTTTAAATTCTTTCATTGAAAGTCATTTTATCCCTTTATACGTTTAAACAATATGCTTTTTATCTTTAGTGTCCTCGACAATCAGGCAATACTGAGTGCGGGTATTGTCATCAGTTACATGTATAGTATCATTCAGAGTGGATTGACTAGAGATTTAGAAGAGGTAATACGTAATCTATCAAATATTGATGAGTTAATCGTTTGGTTTGATGAATTTGAATTGTTCTAATAATTGTTTTTATATTTGTAGATTTTTGATAATGACGATGCTTACATGGCTGATGACATTGATTTGATCAGAGATTTGTTGGCCAGACATCTTTTTGATTTGTTATTTCTTCAAGGTGAATATATATATAGTTTCTAACTCTTCATGTCGACTTTTATAGGGTTAATTATTAGATTGATGAATTGTGTTACTCTGCCACAAATGTACAATAATCTTTGCTCAGTAAATGAGACATTGACTTTTTTGTTTCGCTGCCACAAAGACTTGGCTTAGGAAGATATTTACGTCTAACTCTTGATGAATTTTGTGTTTATCTGCCACAATGACTTTTATTTTTAACTCTGATGTGTTTATTATGTCTGGACTTGATCTGATGTACAAAATGGAATCACCTATTACAAACTTAATCACATGTAGTAAAGGGGTTAAATAAAATTGAATAAAACGTTTTTTAAAAAAATATACCTACGGCGCCCTATATTGCAATATAGGGCGCTGTAAGTGGTACCCTACGGCGCCCTATATTGCTATATAGGGCGCTATAGGTCAACCTACGACGCCTTACATATATAGGGCGTCATAGGCCCTAACTTTCTACTCCCGTCACATGCACGCCCCTTAGATAGGGCGCCAATTGGGTTAAAAATAGGGTTTAAAAAGTACCTTTTGTAGTAGTGTTAGCAAGGAAAATGGTTTGGAATCTTTTAAAAACTATATAAATGAGAGAATGAATTAAAAACTTAATCTACTGTATTTTTTTGTTTTCAGATAAAGTGGATGATGAATCATAATGAGTGATATGAAATCTCCTGAGCATCATAGTTCCACAAATGGTAATGGGAGTTCAATATGAACTACGTCTAATGGAAAAACCCAAAGTAATTATATTGGTTCTAACACTCAATCAACTATTACTCCTATATTGATCACAGTCACAACAATAGTTTATAAGTGCTATTAAGTTCCATTTGATGGGGAAACTAGAAATGGATCGATGCAATTGTTTTCTCTTAAATGGATGTCATATCCAGGATTTTGGGCCTACAAGTTCAAGAATAAGTTCACTACTAGAAAATTATATATTAGCGAGAAAAATTAGCAATGACTTTGATATTCCTTTCTAAATGACCCAATTAGCGAGGAATTGAGCGAGAAATATAAAATTCCTCTCTAATTTTCAAATTAACAAGGAAAATTAGTGATGACAAGGATATTCCTCTTTAAATTGCCAAATTAGCGAGGAATTTAGCGAGGAATATTAAATTCCTCTCTAATTTTTCAAATTAGCAAGGAAAATTAGCGGTGACTTAGATTTACTCTTTAAATTTTCCAATTAGCAACGAATATTAATTCCTCTCTAATTTTCCAAATTAGTGAGGAAAATTAGCAGTAACTTGGATATTTTTTTCTAAATTACCCAATTAGTGAAGAATATTAAATTCTTCAATAATTTTCCAAATTAGCTAGTAAAGAATTTTTATTTAGAAGTTAATTATGGTTAAGAGATAATCATTTATAATTAAAGTTTAAAATAGATTGACAAATCTGTCTTTGCATAAAAGAATCACATCATACATTAATATGTTTCTAATTTGGTAAATCCTAGGTTATTATAAATTTAAAATTGAAATTCCTTAGTTTTAAATGATATTTTTAAATTTGTAATTATTTAAATGTTATTATAACTATTTTTTAAAGTTGATTAGAATTTGATTGTAAATAATATTTTTAAGTTAACTATCTTTCTTTTCCATTCTTTCCGCCTTCATCTTCGCCTTTCTCAAAATGGTAAAATTAAAAAATTCATAACCCGCCAAAGTTAACCCAAAAAATCCCGCCAAAAATTTGTAATAGGGCGTTTTTTCCCTTGTTCATATGCCTTTGTGTTCTTTGCTGGGTTTCTTTCTTTTTCCCTCAAACAAAAAGTACCTACCCCCTCTCTTGTACAACCCCAACTGTTTCGCAGGCTCCTCTATCTTTCTCCTCTACTCTTCTGTCATGCAGCTAAGGCGGTGCTGTGCTTGCTAGCCAAAAAATCGATGAGATGAAGCCCCCGGTTCATCATCGCTGCCGCAGTGCTCAAGAAACCCAAGATCTTCGTCCTCCTCTGCCTTCTCCAGTTGGAGTGTGTCAATGATTGTCACAGTCGTCTTCCTCCTCTGTTCAAAATTTCTTGCCGCTGCACTCCCTTATTCGTTGCTTCGGATTTCTAGTTTGGTAGCATAAAATTTGCCTGAGCCTAGTTGTTATTGTTAGTGTAGGATTTGATCAAGAGGGGGTGAATTGGTCAGATTTAAAAATTAAAATCACAAACGCAGAATTAAAATGAATTCACCGATAAAGCAGAGAGAGATGAACACGAGCGATTTATACCTGTTCGGTCCACCTGACCTACATCCAGTCCTCAGAGTACCTCTGAGAGTTTCAATCCACTAACCAATCACAACTAGGCCCACTAAGCCTTCACAATAGAGATTCTCGATTCCCCTCACACTTTGCACGAAAACAGAGTCACACACATACACTCTGTTTTTCCGTCTCAACTTAGCCCAAAAACCTCAAGGTCCCAACCTTGAGTTTCTAACAAGAATACAATGAGAAATATCAATATTCAATCTCTGAAAAGAGTAGATGGATAAATATTGAAGCTTACAAAAATTATGAACAAATTGACAGAAAGTATTGATAGAGAATAACATCGTATTAAGTTCAGTCTTCATCGTCTCTTCTTCTTCTGCCTTCAAAGCTTATTGATTTATAGTCGACACTAAATTCAATAGCCGTTACACAGAGTTTGAATGCCCGTTAGAGAGAAGCTTGTAACCGTTACTCACAATCGTTGTGTTTGATGGTATGTTATTAAGGCTTGCTGTTCAACTGTCGATGGCGGAGCTCAGATTCATTCATCAGATGACTTGAGCTTTTTAATGAAAGGACTAGAAAGCATTTATTAGAGCAGATGGATTTCAAAATATGCAAGCACGAAAACGGAAAGCTCTGGTCGCGTTAGGCATAGCTGTGTCAGAAGCCATGTCAGAGAAAAAAGGGAACTCGAGTTTGCATGACTTCATTACTTGAGTTTTGTCACATAGAAATTAATAGCTCAATTGAGAAACTTCAAGTTTTGAAAAATGAGGACTCAAGTTCTAAAACATGTGAAAAACTGTTCAGTTGAAAAGTTTCTCGAGACTCGAGTTTGGAAAATCAAGAACTCAAGTTTTGGAAAACTTTCAATGAGGACTCGAGTTTGAGAATCAATTTTTTGAACTGATGAAATCTTGGAAGGCATGGAACTCAAGTTTTAAAAAAACAGAGAACTCGAGTTATGTGAAAACTTTCAGTCAGAACTTCCAGTCTTAAAATTAAGTTTTGAGAGACAGTTATGGAACTTGAGTTTTATATCATGATATCAAAAATAGTTTTGAAACTCAAGTTTTGAACAAATTGAAACTCGAGTTTTATAAAAGCAATTTTCAGAGATGAAGTTCATAAGCCTGAGACTCGAGTTTTGGAAAATATAGAACTCGATTCTATGAACTATGAAATACAACTCGAATTTTCCCAAGCTTATGACTCAAGTTTTACTGAAATATTTGTGAGAAGATTCAATTCAGATCATGAAACTCGAGTTTTGGTAAATGCATAACTCGAGTTTTACTTCATGACTTCAGCTTATACAGATAACGGTCCATCTTTTATCACATGACTCAACTTGCAACGCCTACAACTCTCTCAATTCAACTCTAAACCTTGCAAATAATATATCAATGGAAAGTCCTCTATGTCTAATTTCACATGAAACAAGAATCAGTTCCAAATCTGTTATATAAAGAGACTTATGATAGATACAATAAGCAAAGGTTACTGGTAAAGTGTTCAAATCGACCATCAACTTTTGAAAATTATATTTCCTTCATATAAAATGCTTTGATGCTGGTTTTGGTGTTTATGAACCGAATTTGGAGTCTAGTTTTATATGAAATTGGTTTCACATCAATCGGAGGTGTAATTTGGGAGATATGAGCAAAACACCAGATATATGTTGATCTGAGAGAAAAAAGAGGAGCCGAAACTCGAGTTTTGATGACTTCAAAACTCGAGTTTTGAGTCCAAGAGGTTGAAACTCAAGTTTTGATGACCCAGAACTCGAGTTATAAAACTAAGAAGTTGAAACTAGAGTTTTGGATGACCCAGAACTCGAGTTTTGACTCTAAGAAATCTAAGACTCAAGCTTTACTTCACGTTTTGCTTCAGGAAGCTCCAGAAACTCATCAAACTCGATTTTTATCTTCAAAAAATGGTTTTGAGCATCCAAATGAAGTTTAGATGAATGATAACTCAATGTATGATGATGAAACATCTATTTGAAGTATTTTAATATTCAAATTGAGTTATTTAATTATATCATCTTCCAATTTAAAAAGGATGCACAAATATAGCAGTAAGTTTATAAGGTTATAAAAATTTTTTGCTCTTTTATATTTGACATCATCAAAACTAATCATGTCTAATAGTTATTATATTTGGTTTTGTCTTACTTGAAAACAAATATGAAGTTTTTTCCAAGCCTTGAATTCAGATCCGGTCTTGATATGTGCTTATTTTAATCATTGCCTTCATGAAAATGGCTATGAAAATAGGTAAAAAATGAATAATATTTTAAATAATATGAATTTTTTTCGTAATCGCTCTTTGTGTAATGTTAACAATTCCTGACCATTTATTAGAAATTTGTGTCTTTTTCTGTAAGGCTACTGAATTTTTTGTAATCGTTTGTGTAACGTTAACAGTTTCTATTGGTTCTTGTGTCTTTTTCTGTAAAGCTACTGAATTTTGTTTCAAATGATTTACATGCATTGATTTTCCATTCAGGTTTATCTCTTCTGTGCTTCCTCCTAGTGGCCAGGAACTTAAAGGTGATGAGGTTGATAGAATCATTAACTTTAAAAATTCTTTAGGAATTGATGATCCAGGTGCCGCTACTATGCATATAGAGGTATCCTTGTACTAATTATGTGTATGATTGTGGTTATTGGGTATATTTATTAATGTTGGTGGAATGGAAGCAGTTCTATATCTTACTGGTTTGGTGCTTCTTCACCTTCAGATTGGCAAGAAATATTTCAAGCAAAGACTTGAAGTTGGTGACCATGATGCTGATATTGAATAATTATACAATATTTTTCCTTGGCACCCGTGGAATGCCTCAAGGCAATAATAAACTATCTGCTTCCTGAAGAATTTCAATGAACTGTTTTTCCCTTTTCCTGTAGAGTTATGTGCAAGTGTGGCTCTTGTGGATCAAGGAAGTATAAAAAGTTTAATTGATTATGAATTATCTGTATCTCTAATTTATGTGCAAGAATAAAGGAGGAGATGAATACGTTGATGACGATGATGCGTTCACTGATGCCCAAGCTTCTCTTCCTTCAGATAAATTCTTCCAAGAACCCAGATTCAAATCCCTGAAAGATGATTGTATTGTTTGGAGCTCTTAATTTTTATCTATTTTTTTTAACTTTAACACTCTTATCAGACATTAGAATGTGTGTTTATGGTTACAGATACTATGTACTCGATATTACTATTTAAAATTTGATTTTTGGATCAATTGTGTAATTAAATGGGATTTGTTTATTAAATATTTTTGTTAATACGTAGTTGATTCATAAATAAAATCAACTGTGGAATAAAACACATAATTGCCTGTTTAGTGACGGAATACAAGGAATTTAGTGACAGAAGTCTCAATTTAGCGACGAACATGTATGTAATAATGCCATCATTTTAGCAACAGAATTCACTAAATTATCGACCGAAAAATCAGAATTAGCGAAGGAAAAAGTCCATCGCTAAAATGAGGGTCACTAAATTTAGAAACTGCATTTGATTGATCTCTTATAGCTAGGGTGTCAACCTCCATATCTTGATTTGGTAGGTCGACATCCAATCTTGATCTTGACAATCCTTTGGTACCAAAGGATTACAAGAGCCTTGAAGTTCCTCAAAACTTCTCTAGAAATGCCTTTCACAATCTTCCTTGCTCAAAAAAATAAACTACAACCATGGGAAATCGCATGTCACTATTTGATCCACATGTGCTTTAACCTTATTTGAATCACTTGGAGGTTGAATCAAATATATTTTATCCAAAGATTGCACTATAGGGTGCAACCCTCCAATCATTCACTTAACTAATGAACGACCTAGCCATACCTAACCTCCATATTCACTCATACACTCTCGACTCTCATCTAACCCTAAGTTCATCCATTTTTGCTATCACACACCAATGGGGAGCTCATATGCACATCCAATTGAGATGCTTCATACCTCCATAAGTGGCTAGACATGTCTCTTCCTCTTGAAGGTGGATGAAGGGTGTGTTTGGAAATCCGTTAGGAGAAAAGAATTTTACGGATTTCAAGAAGAATTTATGCAATACAAGAATTTACGGATTTTGAGATAATTTTTATGGATTTCAAGATATTTTTACGTATTTCAAAATGGTTTTGTCTTGGCTTGCGTGCACCATTAGGAAAAAGTTCTTTCCAAACATGCACGAAGGGGATACACGGAGGGTTTTTTTTGCTGAGAAAAAACTTATTTTTATTTTATATCTTAATATAAAACCATAGCCCATTAGTTTTTCCCCGAATTTATACTATTTGGTCACTGATACATGATTAGTATACAAGCTAGATTGTGCTAAATTGTGAACTTCGGTCACTTCATCATTGTCTTTTATTAAAAAAAATACAAATTAGATACCAATTATTAGAAATTACAAAAGTTAGTTAAATTAGTTATTTATAAAAACTATGTGTTTTGTATTATTAAAATATCATTTTCAATTATTTTAATTGTAAGTACTTAATCAGAAGCTTCTCAATGTGTGCATTCAATGGAAATGATTTAGAAAAAAGATATAAACCTTGAAGACAAATGGATTGTGGTTTTATATTTAAAACAAACATGAGCCCCCTGACTAGCTCTCAAAAAAATTTCGATATGAAATAGGGTTTCTAGCCAGAGAGGGTAATAAATCCCACACAATCGTTGTTACAAAGTCTTCAAGTGCTTAGGACATTAACTCATAAGGGCTGAACCTTTGAAACCTTTAGCAAGTGCATCTGCCAGCTTGTTTTAAGGCTTTAATTCAATTACTAATGGTCTCTTCTTCTTCTTTTCTTCGGTTCAATGTTATTCGATCTTTATTGAAATTATAATTTCTTTCTTCTATAAATCATTTCTCATTTATTAAAATTACTTAAAATATAATTATTTACTCAATCCATTCAAAAATACAAATTTCCAACACCTTCAACAAAAATTACTAATGTTCATATTTCATCATCAACCTCAAATCAATCCTTTCAATATTCAATATTGGCTCCAGTAAGTTAAAATAAATTATAAAACTAAAATTAATAGGTAAAAGCATCATATATACTTCAAATAATAAACTATTAAAAAATTATTTTCAATTCTCATATCAACCAATATACACAATCCTATAATTCAAAATCTAAATTTTTTTCTATTGTTCAAATAAATTGTACCATTAGATAGATTTAGACGTGTAGAATAATTGTTATGGAAATTTAGTGATTATGTGTCGTTTTAGTTGTCAAAATGAAATCCAAAGTTCAACCCAGAGAGAAAGAGGAAGGCGGACGCACAACGGGAGAGAAGAGGAAGACGGAGGTAACGAGAGACTTCGGATTCTCTCCCTCCCATAACATAAAACAAAAGATTTGGATAAAATTACACAGTAGACCCAGAGAGAAAATTTTAATAAGGGACCTCTCGTTTTTCATTCTCAGTCCATTTTATCCCTATCTATCTCTCTCTCTCTCTCTCTCTCTCTTTAATTTCTCCTAATATGATTTTTATTATAAGTTTATCATATATTAAAATTTATTTTATATTTGAGTAAATCAATATTACTCAAATAATTACATAATAAATTTCATTCGTCATAAAATAATTATTATATAATGATATTTAAATTTAGGAACAAATAAAAATTTTCGGTTGTTACATAAAGTACATAAAGAATATTTTTATTTATAGGCATGACTTAAAAATATCAAGATAAATGAATTCCATGATTATAGAAGATACTATGGGCATATTGGAGATTATGAGGAGATATGTACATCCACATAATATTCATAATAAATATTTATTTTTCAAAATTTTATATTTAAATATTTAAAATTTAAAAGGGTTAAATTGCATTCTATATTATAAAGTATTTTTAATATCATTATGTATTCTAAAATAAATATTTGTGTATTAAGCAAATTAAAGTATTTTTTATAGCATTTGGTATCCTCAACTTATTTTGTTGTGTAATTTTATCTTTAAAATATTTTCAATAGTAATAACTAACGAGAACCCTTAATTTTTTATACTAAAAATTGGTAAAATAAATATATCAAAATTACTAAATATATTAAATATTTGAAAGAATAGGATACATCAAAAATTATTTTACAACACCAAGTATTATTGAGAAAATATTTTTGTGTATAAAATGTAACTTAAGCCAAGTTAAAACTAAATGTTACTTCCAAATTCCTCATGGATTCAAAAAATCAAATTGGAATTTCATAATAAGGAAAATTGATTTGGATGCCCTCATGTGTTATCTAATGTTCGCTAACTCGGACCGGACCGGTAGCTAGGTTTAGACTAGAAACCGGCGAACTGGCCTCCAATCTAATCCCCTTACCATATATATGCATCTACTCATCTTCTTTTTAATTAGTTTTTAAAAAAGATGAATTCTTTTAAAATTTCAAATTTAAAAGTTAAAAGATAAAAAGGAGAACCCCTTACCATATATATTTTGATATTTTTTTAGCATGAATATTTCAAAATTATAAATAATGTTGGAGAATATATAAGCTATAAGTATATGATTAGTTTGGTAATAGTTACTTTATTAATAATAGAATTTATTGCCTAGTTTTTGAATTTTCAATTTTTAACATTTTGACTGTGTTAATTTGTGATAAGATTTATTTTTTAAATTTTTTTATTTCTCATCGATCTGACCCACTGACCCTTAATCTATTGCCTTTTTCGATCTAGCCACCAGTCTGGTTTCCTATGCCTTGGTGTTATCTGATTTATACTTTCTCTCCACCTTGTCTAGCTCTTCCTCCTTTCGTTATCTTCCTCAACTACCCAACAATCTCACGATAGGCTGATCAAGCAAAGTTGGCCATGACAACATGAACTCTAAACAAGGATATATCTCAAAATGAAACCCATTACTAGCTTATTTGGAAATTCGGTGGAGAATAACTTTTATGGAATTTGAGGTAAAATTTAGGGTTTGGAAAATTGATTTTGAAAGAATAACTTTTACAGATCTGAGGTAAAACCTATGTTTTGAAAAAGTAATTATGCTTGGGAAATTATTATTGTGAAATAGCTTTTAGCTTTAAGAGTTAAAAAGTAAGTAGGAAAGTAAAAAAATGAAAGAAGAAAATTTCTTATTAGATAGAGTGATTTAAAAAGAATATAGTTTTTTCTAAATCTAAATTTGAATTTAGATTTTGTCTTTAGAATATTTTTTTAAAAAATGTGAGTACTTATGATAAAACTTAAGTTTTGTCTCAAAAATATGTTTTGTAGCAAAACCAAAATTTAGGTTCCAATCGGGAAACCAAACAAGCTCTAAGTTTATAAAGGCCTCGTTTGACAATACTTCTGGGGAGCTCAAAAACTCGTAAAACAGGCTAATCTCTTTAATATATTTACCTTAACTTAAAAAAATGTTTTTTTACCGTGTTCCAACCAAATCCAAAGATGATCCCTTCAACCGTTTCGCATTTCAATTTCTACCAAATAAGCCCAAAACAATTTGTTTTTCCTTTAGAAGCCAAGCAATGATATCTGAAAACGACACGAACGAAGAATATTCTAGACCAGGAGCCAAACAACCCATCATAAAACTGAAATGTAGAAGGGACCAAAATATTAAACCATAGAGTACGGACATGGCTATAAATAAGTGAACAAAAAAGAAAAGAATTTGTAACCCATTTCTAAAATAGGGAGGGTAGCCGTAAACCTCGTGATTCTATCAAAAAGGCAAGCGACAAAAGGCTGAGGGAGATAATACAACTGATAAGGCATATTGGATTTGTAACCCATTTCCAAAATGTCTTTTGAATGGAATAATGCATATTGGAATCTCCCATTTGGGTTTTGCAAGTTTTAAA